>CAUDMG010003020.1:902562-975062 GCA_958450375.1 Homarus gammarus
AGAAGAGAATGTAGGGGAGAAGAGAGGGTAGGGTAGAAGAGAGGGGTAGGGGAGAAGAGAGGGTGGGGGAAGAGGGGTGGGGGAGAAGAGAGGGTGGGGGAGAGGAGAGGGTGGGGGAGAGGAGAGGGTGGGGGAGAAGAGAGGGTGGGGGAGAGGAGAGGGAGGGGGAGAGGGGAGGGTGTTCCGGATCTCCTCAAGTAATACCGACAGGAGCGGCACAAGACACAGGTGATACAAAGCCGGATACTATAAACGTATGAATATATGTAACCGGACACAAGACAGGACGGCCGAATACCACAAATACTCGGGAGTACCTAGACGGGTGGCGGCAAGTGGGTGGGTGGAGGAAGAGCCCGCCCACGACGAACGGGTGGATGTATTGGTACTTAGAGTCAGCTACTTGTGTGTCGTCATATGCACTACTACTACTACTACTACTCCTCCTCCTCTACTACTACTACTACTACTCCTCCTACTACTACTACTACCGGAAGTACTTAAAGCAATAGCTATCCAAGGTCGACAAAACGATTTACCACAATTCTTACAACACACTACCACCATACCACCATACCATACCACCATACACTACCACCATACACTACTACCATACCACCATACCATACCACCATACCACCACGCACTACCACCATACACTACTACCATACACTAATACCATACGCCATACCACCACACACTACCACCATACACTACCACCATACCACCATACCAAACCACCATACCACCACACACTACCACCATACACTACCACCATACCACCATACCATACCACCATACACTAATACCATATCACCACACACTACCACCATACACTACCATACTACCATGCCATACCACCACACACTACCACCATACACTACCACCATACCACCACGCACTACCACCATACACTACTACCATACACTAATACCATACCGCCATACCACCACACACTACCACCATACACTACCACCATACAACCATACCACCATACACTAATACCATATCACCACACACTACCACCATACCACCATACCATACCAACATACACTAATACCATATCACCACACACTACCACCATCACCATAATCATCATCATCATCTTGTATGTGTGTGTGTGCGCGCGTGTGTGTGTGTGTGTATACATGTGTACTGTGTGTGTGTGTACTTACGTGTGTGTGTGTGTGTGAGGTAAATATATTATGTATTATCCGGGCGCCATTAACACAGGTCAGGCTCTCAATTGGCTCAACTATGTCAAAATTGTTGTTGTGGTGGTTGTTGTGGTTCTTGTGGTGGTTGTTGTTGTTGTTGTAGTGGTTGTTGTGGTGGTTGTTGTGGTTGTAGTTGTTGTTGTAGTGGTTGTTGTGGTTGTTGTGGTTGTTGTTGTGGTGGTGGTGGTGGTTGTTGTTGTTGTGGTGGTTGTTGTGGTTGTTGTTGTGGTGGTTGTTGTGAATGTTGTGGTTGTTGTAGTGGTTGTTGTTGTTGTGGTTGTTGTTGTTGTGGTTGTTGTTGTTGTTGTGGTTGCTGTTGTTGTGGTTGTTGTGGTTGTTGTGGTTGTGGTTGTTGTTGTTGTTGTTGTGGTTGTTGTTGTTGTGGTTGTTGTTGTTGTGGTTGTTGTTGTTGTTGTGGTTGTTGTTGTGGTGGTTGTTGTGGTTGTTGTTGTTGTGGTTGCTGTTGTTGTGGTTGTTGTTGTGGTTGTGGTTGTTGTGTTGTTGTTGTTTGTGGTTGTTGTTGTGTGTTGTTGTTGTTGTGGTTGTTGTTGTTGTGGTTGTTGTTGTGGTTGTTGTTGTTGTTGTTGTTGTGGTTGTTGTTGTTGTGGTTGTTGTTGTGGTTGTTGTTGTGGTTGTGGTTGTTGTTGTTGTTGTGGTTGTTGTTGTTGTGGTTGTTATTGCTGTGGTTGTTGGTGTGGTGGTTGTTGTTATGGTTGTTGTGAATGTTGTGGTTGTTGTAGTGGTTGTTGTGGTGGTTGTGGTTGTTGTTGTGGTTGTTGTGGTTGTTGTTGTTGTGGTTGTTGTTGTGGTTGTTGTTGTGGTGGTTGTTGTGTGTTGTGGTTGTTGTTGTTGTGAATGTTGTGGTTGTTGTTGTTGGTGCAGTAAGTTTCTGGCTCAATAAACTTTCAATATCAATATTATAATTTTTACTATGATCATTGTTATCATTACTACCAATACTATTATTATTATTATTACTATTATTACTATTATTAGTATTACTGTTAATATTATTATTATTATTATTATTATCAATGTTTCTCATCACTCACATCATTAACATTACTTTAATTATCACCTTAACTAATGAGAGAGAGAGAGAGAGAGAGAGAGAGAGAGAGAGAGAGACAAACCAACAAACAGACAGACACAGACAGACAAAAACACACAAACAGACAGACAAAATAGACAGATAAACGAACAAGACAAATTAAATAGCAAGAGTAGATAAAGAGACGAGAAGAGGAAAGGGAGGAAGCAGCAGCAGCAGCATTAGAGGCAGAACACCAATTAGTAATGCTAATAAGTGGAGCACTAGAGAACCCAGGAGCCTACCCCCCCCCCCCCCACCACCGCCCCCTACCACTCACACGGGCTCCATAAATCCCGGGGCAGGATCAAAGGCAGGTCACTTTGATCAGCAGCCTGTGGACGGCATTAACCCACACAGCCTGTCATACATCCCTCACAAGACATCCAGATAAATATGGGTAAAGTCTTGCTGCCTAGACCTTTTACAACACCTACGGGAGTCTACCTATTGGTTTAACTCGCATTTATTGGTTTAACCTGCACCTATTGGTTTAACTCACATCGTTTGGTTTAACCCACACCGTTTGGCTTAATCCATATCGTTTGGTTTAACTCACATCGTTTGGTTTAATCCACATCTATTGGTTTAAACCACGCCTATTGGTTTAACTCGCACCTATTGGTTTAACTCGCACCTATTGGTTTAACCCACATCGTTTGGTTTAACCCACATCGTTTCGTTAAACCCACATCTATTGGTTTAACCCAGGTCTATCGGTTAATCCACATTTATTAGTTTAACCTGCACCAATTGGACAACTTACAGAGTGAGGGGTAGCAGGCAGGCAGGGTGAGAGGTGGATGGCAAGGTGAGAGGTGGATGACAGGGTGAGAGGTGGGTGGCACGGTGAGAGGTGGGTGGCAGGGTGAGAGGTGGATGGCAGGGTGAGAGGTGGGAATAGGCAGGGTGAGAGGTGGGTGGTAGGCAGGGTGAGAGGTGGGTGGTAGGCAGGGTGAGAGGTGGGTGGCACGGTGAGAGGTGGGTGGCAGGGTGAGAGGTGGGAATAGGCAGGGTGAGAGGTGGATGGCAGGGTGAGAGGTGGGTGGTAGGCAGGGTGAGAGGTGGATGACTATACAGCCCTCCAGGATTTATTGAACAGTCTCCAAAACTGGGCCACCAACAACCATGTCACCATCAACCATACCAAGACCATGGTTATTGCACATCAACCTCTCCTCCGACATTGTCCCACCTCCTTCCATTACTTTAGGTCCGAACACACTCCAGGTTGTAGATTCCACGAAGCTCCTCGGCGTCACCATAGACAACAAACTAAATTGGAAACCACACGTCAGTGAAGTTGTCAAATCCTCCAGTTTCCGTCTCCACCTCCTCCGTCGACTGAAGTCCCTCGGAGTTCCTGCACACGAGCTCCTCAGTGTTTACACAACATTCATACTTCCCAAGCTCACCTATGCCTCCCCTACCTGGTCTTCCTCCCTAAATGCCACACAACGTAAACACCTAGAAAAAGTGCAAAAGAGGGCATGCAAGATTATTCTCTCCCCTTCCTACTCCACATATCAAGAAGCGCTCAACACACTGACCCTTTCGACTCTCACTGACCATCACCACGACCTCATCTGCAAATTTGGTAAGAAGCTTCTTCACCATCCTCGACACCGGCTCCTACTACCACCTGAGATCCCTAGCCCGAGAATTGCTGTTCGACACCACAACCGCATCCAGCCCATACGTGCACGAACTGATCGCTATAAGAACAGCCCAGTCCCAACCATTGTAAAAATTATCAATAACTTGTAATAAACCAGTGTATTCACTCCCAGTGAATACTACTTCTTGCACTGTCACTATGTTGAAATGCACTGTAGTTTGAGCTTTTCCCAATCTAGTTATTATATATCTTATTTGTATCACTTATGTTACTTGTATATTATTTGTAATTCGTAACCCATTCCCCAAATATGTAACTGTATATTTTCAGCCTTCTGGCTGCCAAGCTCTTTCAATAAACCGTTAATTATTATTATTTACTATTATTTTTAAGGGTGGGAGGTGGGAGGTGGGTGGCAGGGTGAGAGGTGGGTGGCAGGGTGAGAGGTGGATGACAGGGTGAGAGGTGGGTGGTAGGCAGGGTGAGAGGTGGGTGGTAGGCAGGGTGAGAGGTGGGTAGCAAGGTGAGGTGGGTGGCAGGGAGAGGGGTGACAGGCAGGCAGAGTGAGGGATGGGTGGGAGGTGGATGGCAGGGTGAGAGGTGGATGACAGGGTGAGAGGTGGGTGGCAGGGTGAGAGGTGGATGACAGGGTGAGAGGTGGGTGGTAGGCAGGGTGAGAGGTGGGTGGTAGGCAGGGTGAGAGGTGGGTGGTAGCAAGGTGAGGTGGGTAGCAAGGTGAGGTGGGTGGCAGGGAGAGGGGTGACAGGCAGGCAGAGTGAGGGATGGGTGGGAGGTGGATGGCAGGGTGAGAGGTGGGTGGCAGGGTGAGAGGTGGGTGGTAGGCAGGGTGAGAGGTGGGTGGTAGGCAGGGTGAGAAGTGGGTGGCAGGGTGAGAGGTGGGTAGCAAGGTGAGAGGTGGGTAGCAAGGTGAGGTGGGTGGCAGGGAGAGGGGTGACAGGCAGGCAGAGTGGTGGAAGGGTGGGAGGTGGGTGGCAGGGTGAGAGGTGGATGGCAGGGTGAGAGGTGGGTAGCAAGGTGAGAGGTGGGTGGCAGGGAGATGGGTGACAGGCAGGCAGAGTGAGGGATGGGTGGGAGGTGGATGGCAGGGTGAGAGGTGGGTGGCAGGGTGAGAGGTGGGTAGCAAGGTGAGAGGTGGGTAGCAAGGTGAGAGGTGGGTGGCAGGGAGAGGGGTGACAGGCAGGCAGAGTGAGGGATGGGTGGGAGGTGGATGGCAGGGTGAGAGGTGGGTGGCAGGGTGAGAGGTGGGTAGCAAGGTGAGGTGGGTGGCAGGGAGAGGGGTGACAGGCAGGCAGAGTGAGGGATGGGTGGGAGGTGGGTGGCAGGGTGAGAGGTGGGTGGCAGGGTGAGGGGTGACAGGCAGGCAGAGTGAGGGATGGGTGGGAGGTGGGTGGCAGGGTGAGGGGTGGCAGACAGGACGACCACTGAGCAAGATTTATGCATCAGAGACACGGATGTCCTCCCGTACCTGGGCTGGTCAGGAAGCTGTCTGTTGCCCTCCTCATAAACTGCAAGCACCACCCCACCCGCTCGCCCACCGCCCCTCCCGCCCACCCACTCTCCTTACTCGCCCATACTCCTATTCACTCTCACTGTACGCCCACATCCCTATCAGTCCCCACCCTGGCCGTCCACTAACCCACCCACCTCCCACATACCCACCCACCCATCCATCCTGTCTACCCATACTTCCACCCGCCCAGAACCTACTCATTCCGCCCACTATCCCATCCACCCACCCAGCACCTGCTCCGTCCGCCCACACATCCCAATAAACTACATGTCTATCCACCCATCCTGCCACGCCCACATTCCTTCCCATCTACCCACTCCATCCGCCCATACTAGCACCTACCCACCCTGTCACTCTATAATCCCGTCCACCCACCCACCCACCCACCCATCCCGTCCGCCCACCGTCATGTGCACTTGCAAGCCAATACACCCACACTTCCCTCTTAAAAGTCTGCCCGTCTACACTCACTTCTACACCATACATACACACACACACACACACACACTGCCTCACCTACACGATACATACATATGCATAATTAGTTCACACATCAACTTTCCTTACATATGTATACAAAGACTATACAGATCTTCCCCCTACACATTTACATACACAACCCACGCTTACACCCACGACCATACACAACCGACGCTTACACCCACGACCATACACAACCCACGCTTACACCCACGACCATACACAACCCACGCTTACACCCACGACCATACACAACCCACACATGAATATAACATGTGGTGACTTCCTATCCCCTGGCCTGACCCACACCCACACATCCTAGACCCCCACACACTCTAAACCACCACACCCCCTACACCACCACTGCACCCCCCACACACCCTACACCCTCACACACCCTACACCCTCACACCCTACACACCCCCACACACCCTACACCCCCACACACACCCTACACCCCCACACACTCTACACCCTCCCACACACCCTACACCCCCCTCACCTTACACACCCTACACCCCCACACACACCCTACACCCCGCCACACACCCTACACCCCCCACACACCTTGCCCCCCCACACACACCCTACACCCCGCCACACACCCTACACCCTCACACACCCTACACCCTCACACACCCCCACACACCCTACACCACCACACACCCTACACCCTCACACACCCTACACCCCCACACACTCTACACCTGGCCACACACCCTACACCCTCACACACCCCCCACCCTCACACACCCTACACCCCCACACACCACCACACACCCTACACCCCCACACACCCTACACCCCCACACACCCTACACCCTCACACACCCTACACCCTCACACACCCTACACATAACTAATAGAACTTGACCAGTGACAAGCCACTTGCCACTGACAGAGTTACGGCTATCTAGAGACCCAGGCGTGCCAGCAGTGTCGACCAGGCCAACTCACTCCCTCTCATATGAGTGGGCTAGTGGTGGGTAACGGGGTGGTGGTGAGGGGGTGATGGGGTGGTGAGGGGGTGATGGGGTGGTGATGGGGGTGAAGGGGTAGTGAGTGGGAGAGTGGTGAAGAGGTCAAAGAGTGGTGAGGGTAAGTGATACAGGTGAGTGGGGGGATGGTTAGTGATGGGTGGTGGTGGTAGTAGGGGTGGTGGTGGTAGTAGGGGTGGTGGTGGTAGTAGGGGTGGTGGTGGTGGTAGGGGTGGTGGTGGTAGGGGTGGTGGTGGTAGGGGGGGTGGTGGTGGTGGTAGGGGGTGGTGGTGGTAGGGGTGGTGGTGGTGGTAGGGGTGGTGGTGGTGGTAGGGTGGTGGTGGTGGTAGGGGTGGTGGTGGTGGTAGGGGTGGTGGTGGTGGTAGGGGTGGTAAGGGTGGTAAGGGTGGTAGTGGTGGCAGTGGTAGGGGTGGTAGTGGTGGTAGAGGTAGTGGTGGTAGGGGTGGTGGGTGGTAGGGGTGGTGGTGGTGGTGTTGAGTAGATGTGGTGGTGCTGTGGTAATGGTTAGTGGCGTGTGAGAGTCAACGTTCAGTGGGTCAGTGGTGAAGTGTGGTAAGTGGCAAAGGGGCAGTGGCATTGAGTTGTGGTGGGACAGTGGTGTTGTGTAGTGTGGCAGTAAGGTAGTGGTGGTGCAGTGAAGTGGTCAGGTGTAGTGGTGGGGTGTAGTGGTGAGGTGTAGTGGTGAGGTGTGACAGTGGCAGTGATCCAATGCCGCATGAGGTTAGTGTTGACCGAGGAGGCTGTGGTGAGGGTGGCTGTTGTTGTTGTGGTGGTGGCTGTTGTTGTTGTGGTGGCTGTTGTGGTGGAGGTGATGGTGGAGACTGTGGTGGTGGTGGCTCTGGTGGAGATGGTTGTGGTGGTGGTGGAGGCTGAGGTGGTGGTGGCTATTGTTGTGATGGTGGTGATTTGTGACTTGTGGTGGTGGTTGTGCTGGTGATAGTGGTGGTGATGGAGGCCAGCAGTGGTGGTGCAGGCTGGAAGGGAGCGTCAGAAGGGAGGAAGAGGAGGAGGTTGGAGGAGGAGGGGGTCGAGGGGATCGTGGGGGGCAACTTGGGGGGGCCAGAGCAGCACCAAAGGGAGTCGGTGCCTTTGATCTCACGCGGCCCCGCTCACGTTATTACCAGCCCAGGCCGGAGGAAGGGGGGGGGGGGCGCCGCCCCTCTCTCACCCCCTCCCCCTCACCACCTACACCACTACGTCCCTCTCTCACCCCCTTCCCCCCACCACCACTACGTATGCCCCCTCTAGCACCACCCCCTCTACGGCACACTATGCGCCACACACCCACACAACCTGACTACAATTTTCAACAATAACATGGTGATGTACGTTGGTGGGTCGGGAGGTGCGACAGAGGTAGTGCGGCGGAAGAAAACAAAAGGTGTGCGACAGGGAGAAATGCGACAGTAGTATCAAGCGTTCTTCACCATACTCGCAGCTTCGTCGCCAAACTTGCAACTTCAACCTTTCTCGATTGTGGAGGTGAGACAGGGGTGTGTGTGTGCAATAGAGGGCGTGTGAGACTGGGGGCGTGTGCGACTGGGGGCGTGTGTAACATGGGGCGTGTATGCCAGCGACAGAGGGCGTGTACGATAGAAGGCTGAGTTGACAAGGGAGTGTGCGACATCGGGGGGGCGTGTGCGACAGGCAGGAGAACATCCCCACACACTCTCGCAATGCAGCTTCATCCTCACACTGTGTACACGGCCGGTGCATTGTCTACACCCAGACATACGCATACACACGTGTACACTAACCTTCCCAACCACACACACACACGGTACAAGATTGCAAACATACACAATATTAAACACACATAAAACCGAATACACAAACATACATAAGGAAAATGCACTTACACAAACACACACACAAACATACGAAAACACACACAAACACAGCCATCCAGTACACAAAAATACTCACACACAGAACCGTAAATACCGCATAAACGCAACACTGCCACATAAACAAAGAATGTAAATACATACACACCCACATACAGAAACGTGCATAATCATACACAACTGCACACACACACACACACACACACACACGTGGAGGGAAGGAAAAACACAAGCTCTGCACCATAATTAATCACTACCTACACCCTACCTACACCTACACCCTACCTACACCTAACACCCTCCTCCCCTTCCCCATTCACCTCAATCCTCCCCCTCCTCCCTCTCACCTCCCTCCCTTTACCAAGATAATCCCACCCATACCCCTTAGTACAACCCCTTACTCCACCCCTCTTACCATCCCCTTAGTCACCCTCCCCTTATAAGAACCCCCCTTTAATTTATCACCCCCCCCAAGAGTAAGTCCCAGGTTGTGCCCGGGGAGTGGTGTGGCGGGGACTGGTGGTGGTGTGGCCCGGGGTGTGGTGGTGGTGTGGCCCGGGGTGTGGTGGTGGTGTGGCCCGGGGTGTAGTGGTGGTGTGGCCCGGGGTGTGGTGGTGGTGTGGCCCGGGGTGTGGTGGTGTGGCCCGGGGTGTGGTGGTGTGGCCCGGGGCGGCGTCGGAGGTGGTGGTAGTGTGGCCAGCGTGTGTTTTACTGATGAGGCTAATATAGTCCCCTCCTCCCCTCCCCTCCTCTCACCCCTCTCTCTCCCCTCACCCCCCGCCACAACCTCTCACTCTCTCCCCATATCCCCCCTTTTCTCTCTCCCCTCAACTTCTACCCCTTACTCTCTCTCTCTCTCTCCCCATCATCCCCTCTCCTCCCCTTCCCTTTATCCCTCTCTTCCCCTTTCCCCACCCCTCTTCCAGTCCTTCTTTTCCCCTCTCCCTTCCACTAATCCTCTCTACCTGAATTCTCCTTCCCCTTTTTTCTTCTCTCCTTTCCTTTCCCTTCCTTCTTCCTCTCCCCTCTCTCTCCCCACACCACCCTCCCCTCTACACTCCCCACACCATTCTCCCCTCTACTCTCACCCCTTCCCCCTTATTCTCCCTTCTACTTCTCTCCCCTCACCATCCTACCCTCTCTCTCTCCCCTTTATTCTCCCCTCACCCTTCTCCCCACACTAAAAAAATACATTCGTAACCCAGACTGAACAGTAATGAGAGCGTCGTGTTTATTTCAATTAATCTACACAAGACATCACCAACCTTACCATTTTGTTGTATATATCTGGTAAATTACACCTGTATGTATGTATGTATGTATGTATGTATGTATGTATGTATGTCAACCTACCAAAACGATAGTTTGGGTCGACAGGCAGCACATACGATTCATCACCCAGCTGGCGGATGTATGATGTATTTAACAATCTTCCCTTATATGCAATCCAGTCTAGTTATCAGCCCCCCCCCCTCCCCCCATTTATAACTACCTAATAGGGATAAGGAGTACCCACACCAAGTTTAACACCAGTTGGGTTAGGTTAGGTTAATATGAGACTTAACAGTTGTCGAGTAGATTCAGAAGAGTTTAAAATACAGTATAAATAAATAATAATAATAACAACAAAACAACAATAACAATAATAACAAGACAAGAATAACAAAAACAATAACAAAAACAACAACAAAACAGACAAAAACATTTCCTCAAAGTAACAAAAAAAAAAAAAAAAAAAGTACCATAAATATATAAATAATAAATATCCACAAACAGTTCTAGCCACCACTAACCTAACCTAACCCTGGACAGATATACTTGTTACAGACCAGCTACCCACCCATCACTCCCCCCCCCCCCCACCCCCACCAACCATCCCAACCAAACCTATCCAGCCCCCATCCACCCCCCACCCCCTACCAAAACAGTTTTAACCTACCGTGAATCCATTTAAACCCCGACAGAAAACTACCACAAAAACATCTCGGTAATCAGTCGCTGGTTCAAAAGCTCGCTGTAGAAATAAACCACCCCGATGATATTGTTTTAGTCCCGGGTTGATGTGATGGCGGAGGTGTCAAACCCGCGTCATTATACTCGATAGTGTGGCTTAAATACTTCTATTATGTCCTTATTATACTCAATTACGTGTCTATTATGGTGGGAATAATACAGTCTCTGATGTGTTTATTGACTGTGTGTGGGGTGTAGGGAGGGGGGTTGTGTTAGTGTAGTAGGGGTGTGTACTGTAGTGGGGGTGTGGGGGTAGGGGAGTGTAGTGTATACCTATGTTTGAATCTTGTATTGTAGTGATGGTGGACTGGCAGTAGTGGAGTGGTTGTGGGTATGGTGGGGTGTAGGTGTGGGTATGGTGGGGTGTAGGTGTGGGTATGGTGGGGTGTAGGTAGTGGAGTGGTTGTGGGTATGGTGGGGTGTAGGTGTGGGTATGGTGGGGTGTAGGTAGTGGAGTGGTTGTGGGTATGGTGGGGTGTAGGTGTGGGTATGGTGGGGTGTAGGTAGTGGAGTGGTTGTGGGTATGGTGGGGTGTAGGTGTGGGTATGGTGGGGTGTAGGTAGTGGAGTGGTTGTGGGTATGGTGAGGTGTAGGTGTGGGTATGGTGGGGTGTAGGTAGTGGAGTGGTTGTGGGTATGGTGGGGTGTAGGTGTGGGTATGGTGGGGTGTAGGTGTGAGTGTAGGGGGTGTAGGTGTGAGTGTAGTGGTCATGAAGGGTAAGGTTTGAGTGGGATGGTTAATGAGAGTTAAATGGGGCTGTTAGAGTGTGTGTGGGGGGGGGGGTCGGGTGGGGGAGGGGGGTCGGGTAGGGATGTGGGCGTGAGCGGGCCAGCACGGGACACACCAGGGCTAGGACAGGGGGCGGGGGCGGGGAGGGCTGAGGGCTGGTGGTCGGCTCTAATGGCGGGGAAAACTCCTCCTTTGTGACTCGCACCACCGTGGAAATAACACAACATCAAAGGCACCAACCCGCTCGAGCAAGAGGGGAAGGTGGCCCTTCTCCTCAGTCGTGCCGAGGGGAGTGTAGGATTCCCCTCTTAGGTCCTGTGAGGGGAGGTGGAGGAGGACTCGTGGGTCACGCCGCCGCCGTTGTAAGTGTCACCTCCGAGTGTCACCTCCGGCCACGTCGACCCCCACAGGGTACGAGTGAGGGAGTTGGTGTCTGTTCCAGCTCTCGCTACCTGTGTTACGTGATACCTGTACACTCCCCCTCCCTCCCTCCTCACTGCCACCTGCAAGGGTCTTACAGCTGGGAAATGAGCTGCTACTATTGTGTTGTGTGTTGTACTGTACACTGCCACCTGTGTTGTACTGTACACTGCCACCTGTGTTGTACTGTACACTGCCACCTGTGATGTACTGTACGCTTTTCCATTTTTCAATTACCTGTCCAGATCTTGTATACCTGTCCTTCCCCTTCCTATTACCTGTTCAGGTAAAAACCTCAAAACTAAGTTAACATCTTCAACAGATGTTCTTGCCGCGTCCCTAATCTTACCAGGTCCCTAAATCTATAATGCGCCCTAAATATATCAGGTCCTTAAACTTATCAGGCCCTTAACTACTTTTTTTTCCTATCAGTCCCTAAACCTATATCTTAACCTATCAGGCCCCTAAACCTACCAGGTCCCTACTCCAATCAGGTCCTAGGGCCGCGAAACAACCTACCCAGAGTCACCCCTTCCCCTAACCTGTCAGGTCCTTTAGCTGGGCAATGACCTGTAGAAGGTCTACCCCTCCCTCCTCCCTCACGCCCCCCTTCCTCCTCCCCTCGTACTCCCCCTCCTTCCTCCCCTCACGCCCCCTCCCTCCTCCCCCTCACACCCCCCTCCCCCCACTAGACGTTTCTCCCCCCTCTCACCAGTCTGTGAATGGCTGAGTAAACAAATATGATAAAAATACAAGGAAAAACTATACAAGGAGGGAGGGAGAGCGGTGTAGAAAGGAGGAGGAAAAGAAGGAAATAATGGAGGAAGAGGAAAGGGTGCAGGAAGGGGAGGAGGAGGAGGAGGAGGAGGAGGAGGAGGAGAGGAGGAGGAGGAGGAGGAGGAGGAGGAGGAAGCCTTAGCGGATCATGTTGCAACGCCCCCTTCACTACCACCACCAAACTCCTCCCCCATCACCCCCCTCCTAACACACACACACACACACACACACCTATCACTATCACAACCACCTCCTCTTCCAACCTATTTCCCTCCCCCCCCCTTCCTCTTCCTCTCCACCCCCACCTCATCACACCTCCCCACCAGTAGAAGAAGTACCCGCAGAAGGGGGGGGACACGACGGACGACCTTGCCATCCTGACGACGCTCTTAACCCCAAGATGATAAAGACTAAACTTGTGATACCCGGCGACCTCTCTCTTTCTCTCTCTCTCTCTCTCTCTCTCTCAGCACCACAAGTTGGCGATTGAAAGTGTCTCGTCTCCCCGCCCCCCCCCCCCCCCTCGTCATCACAACAACAACAACAACAACAACAACAACAACATCTCCGATTAAAACATACACAAGAGAGGTGATGAGGGGAGGGGAAATGAATTGAGGGGGGAGAAACGGGGGAGGTGGAGGGGAAGGGAAGGAGGGGGTCAAGGGAAAGAGGGGGTGGTGAAGGGAAGGTAGGGGGAGGAAGGGAAAATGGGGGGAGACAGAGAAAGATGGAGAGGGGAAGAGGAGGTGGAGGAGAAGAAAAGAGAGATGGAGAAAGGGGAAGGGGAGGAGAGTAAAGAGGGGAGATGGATGAGGGGAAGGAATGAAGGAAGGAAGGAAGTGAAGACCGAGGCAGGAGGATGAAAGGAAAGAGGAAGAGGAAAGGAAGGAGGAGGAGAAGCAATTTCTAAAGACCCCCCTGTGTGTGTGTGTGTGTGTGTTCTTTGTTATTGCTGACGGTGTGCAAGTCCAGGAACACCCATAAGCCCCCTCACTCCCCCTACTAGAAACATCCCTCACCCCCCTATACTATATATGGTCTTTTTTCATCCCCCTACCCCTCCCTCACCCTTACCCTTCCCTCACCCTTACCCTTCCCTCACCATCTACCCTTCCCTCACCATCTACCCTTCCCTCACCCTTACCCTTCCCTCACCATCTACCCTTCCCTCACCCTTACCCTTCCCTCACCATCTACCCTTCCCTCACCCTTACCCTTCCCTCACCATCTACCCTTCCCTCACCATCTACCCTTCACTCACCCCCTACCCCTCCCTCCCTCACCCCTACCCTCCCTCACCCCTACCCTCCCTCACCCCTACCCTTCCCTCACCATCTACCCTTCCCTCTCCTCTACCCCTCCCTCCCTCACCCCTACCCCTCCCTCTCCCTTACCCCTCCCTCTCCCCTCCCTCTCCCTCACCTGTTAAGAGTCTATCGCGTTAAGGTTAAGTAACTACACCAGGTAAAAATAGTTGGTATTGAGGGCCTTCCAATTTATCTAAGCAACGTGAGGGAAGGAACGTTCATTCTGACGTCACCTGAAAGAACGTTTAATTCTGACGTCTTTTGAAGGAACGTTTCCTCCAGCGTGTTGGTCTTCCTCCCCAGCCGCGGGTGACAGGTGTGTGGCCCTCACATGGCGGCCACTGTCACGGGTCAGTCACGCTCAGAGGGTGAAGGAGTGCATCTACCTCCGTGTAAGTGTAGCGAGGTGTTGAGTGTATCTGACTGGGTGTAGGTGTGGTGATTACCCAAGTACACTTCCAGACACCTACTACGCAGACAATAATTACGACGCAAAGAGAGACACCCATGACGCAGAAACACTTACGCAAGCATTGAGAGAGAGAGAGAGAGAGACGTAAATAAACAAAGCCGCGGCAGCAAGAATCAGGCAGCACCAAACAACAAGACACGTGCCGATAACCTCCTAATAAAAGGCCAAGTAAGGACAATAAATAGCCAGGAGGAGTGTAGCACTTGGCTGGCTGGCGGGAACCTCTTAATAACCAGCCCCGCCCCACCTCCACCTCGCCCCCCACCCCCGCCCCACCTCCACCTCGCCCCCCGCCCCGCCCCCGCCCCACCTCCACCTCGCCCCCCACCCCCCGCCCCGCCCCTACCCCCCCTTCCCACACCTGTCTCTCGCTCACATAAAACAACACACGCATTTTATCTCAACGTGGTGAGAGGTCCTCCTTAACATGACTAACGCTCCTACATGAGTTTTCTCTCTCCCACGAAGACGGTGAAACACTGACAGGGGGGGTATGGGGAGAGAGAGGGGGTATGGGGAGAGAGAAGGGGTATGGGGAGAGAGAGGGGGTATGGGGAGAGAGAGGGGGTATGGGGAGAGGGGGTAGAGGGGAGAGGAGAGGGGGGTAAGGGGTGAGGGAGGTGGAAGGGGGAGTAGGGAGGGGTGGGGGAGGTGGAAGGGGGAGTTGGGAGGGGTGAGGGGGTGGGTGGAGGGGAGTAGGGTAGAAGGGGTGGGGGAAGGGTGAGGGAGGTAATTGAGTCATTGTTTTCTATACTGCTGACCTAAAATTAGATGTCAGGGCCTACCATTGACCCCCCCTCACCCCCCATACCCTTAGAGGTCAAGTTAGGTCTCCATAACTACAATTACTACTACTGAATGGAACGCTTGAAGATTTGATACCCTAACCTAACCTAACCTAACCTAACCTAACCTAACCTAACCCAACCTAACTCAACATAACGTGACCCGGATGCAGTATGTTGTTGTCGCTTGCAATCAACAAGATGCATAATTATATAGATGGGTTAATTAGGAAGCTTTCAGGTGTGTGTGTGTGTGTGTGTGTACGAGGTAATAAACAAACAGGAGTCCTCAGATGCTGTGAGCTGAGAGAATTAGACTGGCCCTGAGACCTGACGCTGGGAGAGGTTTAGGTCCAGCAACAGGTAAGGAGGTGGAGGAGGGAGGCAAGGAGGTGAGGGACTGAGAGGTTAGGGAGGGAGAAGGGGGAGGAAGTGGGTGGGGAAGGGGGGCGGGGGAGGGGGAAGAGGGCGGGGAAGGGGGGCGGGGAAGGGGGAAGGGGAGCAGGGGGAAGGGGAGGGGAAGGGGGGCGGGGGAAGGGGAGCGGGGGGAAGGGGAGGGGAAGGGGGGAGGAGGAGTCTTCACATACATCCTGACAATGTATATGTAAAAAAAGAGGATTTTTTTTTATCCTAACAAACGATAACTAACCTAACCTAACCCCATCACCAGTACCATAGGCCACTCGTAAATACCCCACTCCCCCTCCTATCCCCTCTCCTATTTTCCTCCTAACCTCTCAAACAACCCTTTCTACCTATCATCTCTCTCTCTTACCAACCTCCTAACCTCTCAACTACCCCCCTTCCATTTCCTCTCCCTCCTCTCTTTCCTACCCCCCCCCCCAACCCCTTCCTTCCCTCCCCACCCATCCCTTCAGGTGCTGTTAGTTCAGGAGGATTCTTAAAAAGATTCCTAAGTTATTTTCCCCGTGTATCCTCCGAGGCTTAACTAAAACACATATAGTTAAAAGAGTTACAGTCTCAGCACCACTTCCCCCCTCCCTGTCCCCCCTCCCTCTCCCCCACTCCCTCCCCCGCCCCCCTCCCTCTCCCCCCTCCCTCTCCCCCACTCCTTCCCCCGCCCCCCTCCCTCCCCCATGTTGGCTGCTGGTTGTGTTGCGGCTTAACTTAAATGCTACGAATTCTTCAGAGATTTAAATAGGTTAATCTCTTTCCTAGAAGGTGAGAGGGAAAAAAGTTATCAAGGTATTGGAGAGTCGTGGTGTAATTTCGACGCCATTTTGTAGCTTAAGAATACAGGTAGATGCGTTGTCTTGTCCCCCAGGTGAGAGGATTTGGGATCACCTGAAGATTAACTCACCTTCAGTTTATGTCACCTTATGATTAACCTAACCTAACCTAACCTAACCTACCTTAACCTAATCTAACCTAAATTAATCCCACCTCAATAAACTAAGCTGACCTAATCTAACCAAACCCAACCTAGCCTACCTTAACCTAACCTAACCAAATCTAACCTACCTAAGCTAACCTACGACGTTAAAAGACCAGAGAAATGGCGAGGAAACTGATCTGAGACTCGACCTTACCCTGACTCAGAAGAAGGGAGAGAATTGTACCCGCAACATGAATTTTGTGAGAACAGCGTGTCCTTGGGTACTGAGGCTGGTACAGTAGTTAGGGGGAGGGGTGTTGGGCAGTGGGCAGGAGGGGGGAGGGGTGTGTTGGGTAGTGGGCAGGAGGGGGAAGGGGGGTGTTGGGTAGTGGGCAGGAGGGGGAAGGGGGGTGTTGGGTAGTGGGCAGGAGGGGGGAGGGGGGTGTTAGGTAGTGGGGAGGATGAGGAAGGGGTGTGTTGGGTAGTGGGCAGGAGGGGGGAGGGGTGTGTTGGGTAGTGGGCAGGAGGGAGAAGGGGGTGTTGGGTAGTGGGCAGGAGGGGGAAGGGGGTGTTGGGTGGTGGGCAGGAGGGGGAAGGGGGTGTTGGGTAGTGGGCAGGAGGGGGAAGGGGGGTGTTGGGCAGTGGGCAGGAGGGGGAAGGGGGGTGTTGGGTAGTGGGCAGGAGGTGGAAGGGGTGTGTTGGGCAGTGGGCAGGAGGGGGAAGGGGGGTGTTGGGTAGTGGGCAGGAGGTGGAAGGGGTGTGTTGGGCAGTGGGCAGGATGTGGAAGGGGTGTGTTGGGTAGTGGGCAAGAGGGGGGAGGGGTGTTTTGGGTAGTGGGGAGACGAGGAGGAAGGGGAAGGGGCAAAAAGAGGGGAAGGTGAAGGAATGGAGAGATAGGGAGAGAGGAGAGAAAGAAAAGTGGGAGAACGAGAAAGGGAGGAGGAGGAGTGGGCAAGGGAGACTGAGGAATAAATGGGTAGAGGAAACAGAGAGAGAGAGAGAGTAGACAGGAAAGGGATAGGAAGGGAGGAGAACTGGGAGAGGGGGGACAGACACAAGGGAGGGTGAAGACAGATGAGATACAGGGAGAGAAGAGACAAAAAGGGGGTGTGAGAGGGAGATAGGGAGAAGAATACAGGGAGAGGAGACAAGGAGGTGTAGTAGGAGAAAGGAGGAAGAGACAGGGAGGGAGTAATAGAAGGGGGCACCCAGCATCAGGAGGAGGAGGAGAAAGAGGAGGAGGAGGAGGGGGAAGAGGAGGAGGAGGAAGAGGAGGAGGAGGGGGGAAGAGGAGGAGGGGAAGAGGGGAAGAGGGGGAGGGGGAAGAGGAGGAGGAGGAGGGAGCTAGTATGGCTGTTGATGCGGCACAAGAGCGGCCGCCTCCACACGGGAATACTAAGCACACTGGCCTCATGGAACAGCGGCATACGAAGTACTTTATTAGGGTTTAACGACATGGTTAATTTGTGAGAACAATGTGTCTCTACGGAATAATAACGGCGGATGTTGTTGTGGGTAACGAGGTGATGGCTTGGTCCTCTCCCCCCCCCCCCCCTTTCTCTCCCCTCTCCAATCCCACCCAAATCCCACTCTTCAATTCCTTCGCTTCTACCACCCTCCTCAACCTGACCTTCCAATCCTCTCCCCTCCTTAACCCCACCATTCAACCTCAGCCTCACCTAGTATCACCTACAACAACACCATCAGTAACAGGTCAGGTCAGGTCAGGTCAAGTCGAGTTCCGTATCAAGGTGTAGATAAGGTCAAGGCATTAATGTGATGGGTGCCACTAGTCTCGAGGAGGCACTGTGGCACCTCCTACTAGCGGTACTTATAAATAAAATAGTAAACAAATTAATAGCTCGTTAATACCGTCGAATATAACTCAATTTATTTATTACCTGTTAATTAGAAGCGGCCGATTACACCACAAGACAAGCAGAGGTGTGCTGGGAGGAGGCCGGGGGGGCAGGTAGTCAGATGGTGTATATTATATATTGTAAGAGACGGTCATTACTCAGCGTCGTGATGGAGGAGGGGGAGGGGCAGGGGGAGGGAGGAGCAGGGGGAGGGGGGGGAGCAGGGGGAGGGGGGAGGGGGGAGCCGGACCGAGGGGATGGAGTGGTTGTGGGAGGAGGGAGGGGGTTACCTGCTCACCCGTCCTCCGTCACCACACTTCATTATCACCTTTCCTTATATCGGTAATTACCACACCTGTATCGTAATTACCATAACCTCTACCTGTATTACTATTTCCGAACACGTTTTCTGATTAGGAATATTAATATGCATTAGTTCCTCCCTACCACAACATAGTTCACTAATTACTACATCTGTATTGTAATAACCATAGCTTATACCCGTCCTATTAGATCTGATTACCCTTTCTGTTCCTGAATATTGATGTGTAATCTGTAATGGGGGGTTTAAATTACCATTGTGTGTATGGGGACAGGTGAGAGGTACAGGTGAGAGTACAGGTGTTGATTACTTGAGCTGTGTTACGCAGGTGAGATCCAGTGTATTATGTTGTCTTAAACTGTTATGAACTAACTCACTCACTCACTAACTCCTTGTTCAATGCATTGTCTGTCTGAAGCAATATCTATCTACCCGATGCGTCACCTCCCGAAGCAATATTTACCTCCACGACGCACTACCTGGGAGACGCATCAACCAACTCTCCTTCAACGCACTACTTCACCACCCGACACACGAGAAGTCATCCTATTCTCTCTCCTTTCCACGCAAAGTCAGCCTAACTCCTGTCAACGCACCACCACCCAACGCACTCACTGTCAATACACCACCAGCCAACGCACTCACTGTCAATACACCACCAGCCAACGCACTCACTGTCAATACACCACCAGCCAACGCACTCACTGTCAATACACCACCAGCCAACGCACTCACTGTCAATACACCACCAGCCAACGCACTCACTGTCAATACACCACCAGCCAACGCACTCACTGTCAACGCACCACCAGCCAACGCACCACCAGCCATCGCACTCACTGTCAATACACCACCAGCCAACGCACTCACTGTCAACGCACCACCAGCCAACGCACCACCAGCCATCGCACTCACTGTCAATACACCATCAGCCAACGCACTCACTGTCAACGTACTCACTGTCAACGCACCACCAGCCAACGCACTCACTGTCAACGCACCGGCCGGGCCTCACCCTACCCAACAGAATGGAGGCATCAAGCGCTCACAAACAGAACTGTTGGCCCGCTTTTATGTCAAATATTTTTCTTCTTTTTTTTTTGAGCCTGCCAAAATGCCATCAAAGGGGAAGAGGAGGGGGAGGAGGAGGAGGAAGGGGGAGGAGAGGTATGGGGAGAGGAAAGGGGTAGGGAGGAGGAGGAGAGAAGGTAAAAAGGACAGAAGGTAAGGATAAGTAAGAGAGAGAGAGAGAGAGAGAGAGAGAGAGAGAGAGAGAGAGAGAGAGAGAGAGAGAGAGAGAGAAGCAGGTAAAAGGGGGGTAGGGTAAGAGTAGGAGTAGGGAAAGGAGTATCAGGAGTAGGAGGAGTAGGGAGAGGAGTATCAGGAGTAGGAGGAGTAGGGAGAGGAGTATCAGGAGGAGGAGGAGTAGGGAGAGGAGTATCAGGAGTAGGGAGAGGAGTAGGAGGAGTAGGGAGAGGAGTATCAGGAGTAGGAGTAGGAGGTGTAGGAGGGGATACCTTATGTAAAAATGGAGTGAAGCGATTACGAACCACATGCAAGGTATGTGTGTGTGTTCCTCTTATATTACCATATCAAAAGACCCCTGCATGAGGGACGTCCCCCACTGGGCCTCCTTCGGGAACACCGCCCCTCCGGCACACCAGTGGAAGGTCGCTGGATGCTCGCCCCGCGCTCGTATTGACTCCTGCCTAAATTGCTTTCAGACGAAGGCATGGATGTCGGGGTTAAGGGATAGGTGGGGTGGGTAGGTGGGTCAGGTGGGGTGGGTGGGTCAGGTGGGATAGGTGGGGTGGGTGGGTGGGTCAGGTGGGATAGGTGGGGTGGGTAGGTGGGTCAGGTGTAGGTGGGATGGGTGGGGTGGGTGTAGGAGGGAGGATGATGATGGTGATGGTTCTGATCTTCCTCCTCCTCCTCCTCCTCCTACTTCTCCTTGTTTCCCTCCTCTTCCCTTTCCTCTCCTCCTTCTCAATGTACCTCACTTTTCCTCCTCCTCCTCCTTCTCTTCCTGGTTTTCCCAATCCTCCCCGACTCTTCCTAATCTTCTTCCTCCCGCTCTTCCTAGTACTCCTCCTCCTTCTCACCTCTTCTCCTCCTTCATTTCCTTAAGTCTTCTTTATCTTCCTCCTCTTCCTAGGCATCTTCCGCCACACCTCGTTTCCTCCTCCTTCTCCTCTTTATTTACCTCCTCTTCGTCATCTTACTAACCATCCACTAATCCTCTTCTTCCTCCTCCTCCTCCCCCCCCTATCACTCTTCTTCACCGTTTCTCCCTATCCTCCTCTTCGTCTTCCTTACCCCATCTTCTCCCAACTTCCTACACATCTTCCTTATATTCTCGTTTCTCTCACAGACAGACAGACAGACAGACAGACACACACACACACACACACAATAGTTAATCTTACTTAAATGTAGCTAAATTTGATAAGGCCGAAGGAAATTGATCCAAATTGGCTGAAATTGGCGTGAATTAAGTGGTGCTACTGACCCCCCCCCCCCCCCAATACTCACACCACCACTCCACTCACCCTTTAGCGCCATTATATATAGTCCAGGGTTGCTCATCACCCCTTAACTCCATTAATATAATACTAATGGCGCAGTATATCATAGAGTGGCCGTCATTATACGCCGGAGAAACCAATATATACATAATCTTGAATATATCGCATAGGAGATAATTAATTAGATATATAACAGTAATTCCTCGATATAACGGACTTTATAGAGATGAAAGTCCGTTATATTGAGTGTGTGTGTGTTAATACATTTAGTCTATCTATCTATCTATCTATCTATCTATCTAACGGGGGAACACCTCACGTCCAACAGGTTCCCCTAGAGACCTACCACGTCACCGTACCCCAGCCTCTCGTAGCCGTCTGGGGGAATCTACAACAGGAAAGAGGCGCCCGTTGTTTAGTGACGTCGGGTATTACACAGAACCATACAAGGGCATCTCCCTCTTGTAGGTGAGCTTCCAGGACCCCACCAGACATGAACTAACTGTCCGTCACCCCCCCCCCCCCCTCCCCGACCACCACCTCCCCATCATTTCTGTCTCTCCCCCCTCCCGCCCCTCCACGCCCCCTACACTCTTACATGCCACCGTGTTGTCACAGTTAGTCTAAATGAGTTACACCATAAGGGTATATCCCCACAGTGACGCCCCAAATATGAATTAATAAGCTATAACAATGACCCAGGGAGGGGGGGTAGGGGGGAGGGGGGAGGGGTGGGGAGGGGACGAGCTCTGAATGGTGGCAGTGACGAGGGGAGGTTTAAAAGTGATCCTTGTGGCGGTGGGGTGTAGAGGTGGTAATGGTGTGGTTATTGGGAGGATGGGGTGTGGGGATGGGTTGGTGGGATGGGGAGGGGATATGACGTGGGGTGGGGTGAGGGGAGCAAGAGGGGCGACAAAGGACTCCCCGAGGTGACGCCACTAACCCACACAATACTCGTCAGCCACCCAAGTAATGGACACGTAATAACCATAACTCCACACACACACACACACACACACACACACACACAGGGGAACAATCTAGGGGTCTTACAATCACCTGATTTTCATACGTGATTACCTATTGAGGTGTTGGGCGGCCAGTACTGTACACCTTGATAACTCGGTGTTTGTGAGCCTACAGGGCGAGTGTTTCCCACGTTTATACACGGGAGGGAAGAGGGGGAGGAGGAAGAGGGGGAGGAAGAGGGGGAGGAGGAGGGGGAGGAAGAGGAGGAGGTAGAGAGGGTGGAGGAGGAGGTGGGGGGAGGTGGAGGAGGAGAAGGTGGAAGAGGGGGAGGGGGAGGAGGAGAAGGTGGAAGAGGGGGAGGAGGTGGAAGAGCAGGTAGAGGAGGAGGTGGAAGAGGAAGTGAGGAAGATTATATTAGTACAGGATAATGACAGAGGTTCGTGCAGGTGCTTCAGGGAGGTTAATCTTTAGGTGAAACAAGCCAAGGGGGTTAATCTTTAGGTGAAACAAGCCAGGGGGTTAATCTTTAGGTGAAACAAGCCAGGGGGGTTAATCTTTAGGTGAAACAAGCCAGGGGGTTAATCTTTAGGTGAAACAAGCCAAGGGGGTTAATCTTTAGGTGAAACAAGCCAAGGGGGTTAATCTTTAGGTGAAACAAGCCAAGGGGGTTAATCTTCAGGTGAAACAAGCCAAGGGGGTTAATCTTCAGGTGAAACAAGCCAAGGGGGTTAATCTTCAGGTGAAACAAGCCAAGGGGGTTAATCTTCAGGTGAAACAAGCCAAGGGGGTTAATCTTTAGGTGAAACAAGCCAAGGGGGTTAATCTTTAGGTGAAACAAGCCAGGGGGTTAATCTTTAGGTGAAACAAGCCAAGGGGGTTAATCTTTAGGTGAAACAAGCCAGGGGGTTAATCTTTAGGTGAAACAAGCCAGGGGGTTAATCTTTAGGTGAAACAAGCCAGGGGGTTCATCTTTAGGTGAAACAAGCCAGGGGGTTAATCTTTAGGTGAAACAAGCCAGGGGGTTAATCTTTAGGTGAAACAAGCCAAGGGGGTTAATCTTTAGGTGAAACAAGCCAAGGGGGTTAATCTTCAGGTGAAACAAGCCAAGGGGGTTAATCTTCAGGTGAAACAAGCCAAGGGGGTTAATCTTTAGGTGAAACAAGCCAAGGGGGTTAATCTTTAGGTGAAACAAGCCAGGGGGTTAATCTTTAGGTGAAACAAGCCAGGGGGGTTCATCTTTAGGTGAAACAAGCCAGGGGGTTAATCTTTAGGTGAAACAAGCCAGGGGGTTAATCTTTAGGTGAAACAAGCCAAGGGGGTTAATCTTTAGGTGAAACAAGCCAAGGGGGTTAATCTTCAGGTGAAACAAGCCAAGGGGGTTAATCTTCAGGTGAAACAAGCCAAGGGGGTTAATCTTTAGGTGAAACAAGCCAGGGGGTTAATCTTTAGGTGAAACAAGCCAGGGGGTTAATCTTTAGGTGAAACAAGCCAGGGGGGTTCATCTTTGGGTGAAACAAGCCAGGGGGGGTTAATCTTTAGGTGAAACAAGCCAGGGGGTTAATCTTTAGGTGAAACAAGCCAAGGGGGTTAATCTTTAGGTGAAAGAAGCCAAGGGGGTTAATCTTTAGGTGAAACAAGCCAAGGGGGTTAATCTTTGGGTGAAACAAGCCAGGGGGGTTCATCTTTGGGTGAAACAAGCCAGGGGGACTACTCTTCAGGTGCTGCCAAATACCACCGTGAAACAGAAGAATATTATTATACCGTCTGGCCACGTCATATATAGACCAGCATAAAGATATATAATTATACGAGCATTAGTCAGCTCTACTGTGTACCTACTCTGACTGACTGACTGACTGACTGACAACAAGTTTTTTACTTTACCGCGTGAGGGATTTTTTTTTCTCTCGGATACATGACATTATAAACCTAACCTAACGTAACCTAACCTAACGTAACCTAACGTAACCTAACCTTAACCTAACCAAAGTTGAGGAATATTTTCAAATGTGTGTGTGTGTGTGTGGTAGGTTAGGTTAGGTTAGGTTAGGTTAGGTCTGGCCCTGAAGGAAGAAGATCTACTTGGCACTAATTGTATTTCCATGTCTGGGTGAGGAGTGTGTGGGGGGGGGGGGAGGTGCCTGAGGGAGGGCGTGAGGGAAGGCGGGGGGGGGGGGGGAGAGGGGATAGAACCAGGGCTCTCTCCTCCCACCTGCCAGTAAAGTGCACCTCATGATCACTCCCACACTCACCGGTATGGCCGAGAGGAGGAGGAGAAGGAGGAAAGAGAAGAAGGGAGAAGAAGAAGGGAGGAGGAGAAGAAGGGAGGGGGAGGAAGGGTGTCTAAGTGTGGGAGGGGCGTGCGGGTGGAGGAGGGGCAGGAGGATGTGAAGGTGTGGGAGGGGCGTGCGGGTGGAGGAGGGGCAGGAGGATGTGAAGGTGTGGGAGGGGCGTGCGGGAGGAGGGTAAAGCCAGGGGCGCCGCGCCACACACACACACACACACACACACGCCCTGGCACACACAAAGGCTCCTGAGTGCACACCGCTGTACACTCTGTCCGGACATCCTTATCCACTCAGGAGTCGTGTCCACGCATACCCCACCTCATTATGTGTGTGTGTAGTGCCCCCGCCCACCCACCCGCCCGCCCCCGCCCACCCACCACACTTGTTACTACATTTGCTACCTCTCTCACTCACTCACTCCTTTCCCCGCCCACTTAGACCGTCTATCCCATCCGCCCACATCCTCTCCCTCCCTTCTTTCCCAGTTCCCATCCACTAGTCAACCTTTACGATTGATGACACTGATTAGTACAGGTCAGGTCAGGTTAGGTTTGGTTAGGTTAGGTTTAGTTAGGTTAGGTTTGGTTAGGTTAGGTTAGATCTAGTGTTGATTAAACCAAGCCAATACACAAGTGGAGAGAGAGAGAGAGAGAGAGAGAGAATAGCAATAGTAACAGTAGTAGTCCAGTAGTCATGGAAGCATCGACCAGCTAAAGTATAGTGTGCGAGACATAGCCCATTACTGCCCCTTCTCCCCCACCACAAACCCACGATACCCCCACAACCACTACTGCAACCACACCACCACGATAACCCACACCACTACGACCCTCAATGTACCCACACGAGGAAAACATCCACCACACCCACGCTACCAACTCATCCACCATGCTTACAAAAATAGGTCACACACACACACACACACACACACACACACACTACCATGGTAACAGTTCACAATATATAAGGTTTATCAGGTATTAAAGAAAACGGCGACATGAGAGACTTTCCAGGGGTAACTTGATGAATTTATAATAACAGTATCAGTAGGTCGATATTTACCTCTGCGACCTCCCCCTCCCCTCCCCACCCCTTCCCCTACTCCCCCCCCCTTCTCCACATTCCTAACCTTTACACCTATCCCATACACCCCCTTTTCCTCCCCACTCTTCTTCCCACCATCACACTTTTCCATACACCTATTCCTCCCCAACCCCCTCCCCATCCTCCCCACCATCACACCTGTCCTCCCCAGCTGGTCTCCACGTTGATGCGGGATGAATGAGTACAGGGTAGTTGTGTTTACACCTAACCCTTTACACCACACACCTGGTTAACTCTATTCTATTAACTCACAAACAACAGGCAGGCGTTTCACCGATTACAAAAGCGATACAGCACCGTTACAGTAGAGAGCAGGGTGGCTGAAATACAGATACCGGAACAGGAAGAGGAATTGGTTTTTTGTATTATTACAGTTGGGGGGATGGTTATAGTGTTGGGGGATGGTTACAGTGTTGGGGGATGGTTATAGTGTTGGGGGATGGTTATAGTGTTGGGGGATGGTTACAGTGTTGGGGGATGGTTACAGTGTTGGGGGATGGTTATAGTGTTGGGGGATGGTTACAGTGTTGGGGGATGGTTATAGTGTTGGGGGATGGTTACAGTGTTGGGGGATGGTTACAGTGTTGGGGGATGGTTATAGTGTTGGGGGATGGTTACAGTGTTGGGGGATGGTTATAGTGTTGGGGGATGGTTATAGTGTTGGGGGATGGTTACAGTGTTGGGGGATGGTTACAGTGTTGGGGGATGGTTATAGTGTTGGGGGATGGTTACAGTGTTGGGGGATGGTTACAGTGTTGGGGGATGGTTACAGTGTTGGGGGATGGTTATAGTGTGGGGGTGGTTACAGTGTTGGGGGATGGTTATAGTGTTGGGGATGGTTATGTGTTGGGGATGGTTATAGTGTTGGGGGATGGTTATAGTGTTGGGGGTCGTGTTGGGGTTTGTTACAGTGTTGGGGATGGTTATAGTGTTGGGGGATGGTTACAGTGGTGGGGGATGGTTACAGTGTTGGGGGATGGTTACAGTGTTGGGGAGGATGGTGGGATGTTACAGTGTTGGGGGATGGTTATAGTGTTGGGGGATGGTTATAGTGTTGGGGGATGGTTATAGTGTTGGGGGTGGTTATAGTGGTGGGGGATGGTTATAGTGTTGGGGGATGGTTATAGTGTTGGGGGATGGTTACAGTGTTGGGGGATGGTTACAGTGTTGGGGGATGGTTATAGTGTTGGGGGATGGTTACAGTGTTGGGGGATGGTTACAGTGTTGGGGGATGGTTATAGTGTTGGGGGATGGTTATAGTGTTGGGGGATGGTTACAGTGTTGGGGGATGGTTATAGTGTTGGCGGATCGTTATAGTGTTGGGGGAAGGTTATAGTGGTGGGGGGATGGTTATAGTGTTGGGGGATGGTTACAGTGTTGGGGGATGGTTATAGTGTTGGGGGATGGTTATAGTGTTGGGGGATGGTTATAGTGTTGGGGGATGGTTATAGTGTTGGGGGATGGTTACAGTGTTGGGGGATGGTTATAGTGTTGGGGGATGGTTATAGTGTTGGGGGATGGTTATAGTGTTGGGGGATGGTTACAGTGTTGGGGGATGGTTACAGTGTTGGGGGATGGTTATAGTGTTGGGGGATGGTTATAGTGTTGGGGGATGGTTATAGTGTTGGGGGATGGTTACAGTGTTGGGGGATGGTTACAGTGTTGGGGGATGGTTATAGTGTTGGGGGATGGTTATAGTGTTGGGGTATGGTTATAGTGTTGGGGGATGGTTACAGTGTTGGGGGATGGTTACAGTGTTGGGGGATGGTTATAGTGTTGGGGGATGGTTATAGTGTTGGGGGATGGTTATAGTGTTGGGGGATGGTTACAGTGTTGGGGGATGGTTATAGTGTTGGGGGATGGTTATAGTGTTGGGGGATGGTTATAGTGTTCGGGGATGGTTATAGTGTTCGGGGATGGTTTATGTGTTGGGGGATGGTTACAGTGTTGGGGGATGGTTATAGTGTTGGGGGATGGTTATAGTGTTGGGGGATGGTTATAGTGTTGGGGGATGGTTATAGTGTTGGGGGATGGTTACAGTGTTGGGGGATGGTTATAGTGTTGGGGATGGTTATAGTGTTGGGGATGGTTCCAGTGTTGGGGATGGTTATAGTGTTGGGGGATGGTTATAGTGTTGGGGGATGGTTATAGTGTTGGGGGATGGTTATAGTGTTGGGGGATGGTTACAGTGTTGGGGGATGGTTATAGTGTTGGGGGATGGTTACAGTGTTGGGGGATGGTTACAGTGTTGGGGGATGGTTACAGTGTTGGGGGGATGGTTACAGTGTTGGGGGATGGTTATAGTGTTGGGGGATGGTTACAGTGTTGGGGGGATGGTTACAGTGTTGGGGGGATGGTTACAGTGTTGGGGGGATGGTTACAGTGTTGGGGGATGGTTATAGTGTTGGGGGATGGTTCCAGTGTTGGGGGATGGTTATAGTGTTGGGGGATGGTTATAGTGTTGGGGGATGGTTATGGTGTTGGGGGATGGTTACGTGTTGGGGGATGGTTACGTGTTGGGGGATGGTTACGGTGTTGGGGGATGGTTACAGTGTTGGGGAATGGTTACAGTGTTGGGGATGGTTACATTGATGGGGGATGGTATAGTGTTGGGGATGGTTACAGTGTTGGGGGATGGTTACAGTGTTGGGGGATGGTTATAGTGTTGGGGGATGGTTACAGTGTTGGGGGATGGTTATAGTGTTGGGGGATGGTTACAGTGTTGGGGGATGGTTACAGTGTTGGGGGATGGTTATAGTGTTGGGGGATGGTTACAGTGTTGGGGGATGGTTACAGTGTTGGGGGATGGTTATAGTGTTGGGGGATGGTTATAGTGTTGGGGGGATGGTTATAGTGTTGGGGGATGGTTACAGTGTTGGGGGATGGTTATAGTGTTGGGGGATGGTTATAGTGTTGGGGGATGGTTATAGTGTTGGGGGATGGTTATAGTGTTGGGGGATGGTTACAGTGTTGGGGGATGGTTATAGTGTTGGGGATGGTTACAGTGTTGGGGGATGGTTATAGTGTTGGGGGATGGTTACAGTGTTGGGGATGGTTACAGTGTTGGGGGATGGTTATAGTGTTGGGGGATGGTTATAGTGTTGGGGGATGGTTATAGTGTTGGGGGATGGTTACAGTGTTGGGGGATGGTTATAGTGTTGGGGATGGTTATAGTGTTGGGGGATGGTTATAGTGTTGGGGGATGGTTATAGTGTTGGGGGATGGTTACAGTGTTGGGGGATGGTTAAGTGTTGGGGATGGTTACAGTGTTGGGGGATGGTTATAGTGTTGGGGGATGGTTACCGTGTTGGGGTCTGGTTATATTGTTGTGGGATGATTATAGTGTTGGGGGATGGTTACAGTGTTGGGGGATGGTTATAGTGTTGGGGATGGTTACAGTGTTGGGGGATGGTTATAGTGTTGGGGGATGGTTCCAGTGTTGGGGGATGGTTATAGTGTTGGGGGATGGTTATAGTGTTGGGGGATGGTTATAGTGTTGGGGGATGGTTCCAGTGTTGGGGGATGGTTATAGTGTTGGGGGATGGTTATAGTGTTGGGGGATGGTTACAGTGTTGGGGGATGGTTATAGTGTTGGGGGATGGTTTCAGTGTTGGGGGATGGTTATAGTGTTGGGGGATGGTTATAGTGTTGGGGGATGGTTATAGTGTTGGGGGATGGTTCCAGTGTTGGGGGATGGTTACAGTGTTGGGGGATGGTTACAGTGTTGGGGGATGGTTACAGTGTTGGGGGATGGTTATAGTGTTGGGGGATGGTTATAGTGTTGGGGGATGGTTACAGTGTTGGGGGATGGTTACAGTGTTGGGGGATGGTTACAGTGTAGGGATGGTTACAGTGTTGGGGGATGGTTACAGTGTTGGGGGATGGTTACAGTGTTGGGGGATGGTTATAGTGTTGGGGGATGGTTACAGTGTTGGGGGATGGTTACAGTGTTGGGGGATGGTACAGTGTTGGGGGATGGTTACAGTGTTGGGGGATGGTTACAGTGTTGGGGGATGGTTACAGTGTTGGGGGATGGTTACAGTGTTGGGGGATGGTTATAGTGTTGGGGGATGGTTATAGTGTTGGGGGATGGTTACAGTGTTGGGGGATGGTTACAGTGTTGGGGGATGGTTAGTGTTGGGGGATGGTTACAGTGTTGGGGGATGGTTACAGTGTTGGGGGATGGTTAAAGTGTTGGGGGATGGTTATAGTGTTGGGGGATGGTTATAGTGTTGGGGGATGGTTACAGTGTTGGGGATGGTTATAGTGTTGGGGGATGGTTATAGTGTTGGGGGATGGTTACAGTGTTGGGGGATGGTTACAGTGTTGGGGGATGGTTACAGTGTTGGGGGATGGTTACAGTGTTGGGGGATGGTTATAGTGTTGGGGGATGGTTACAGTGTTGGGGGATGGTTATCAGTGTTGGGGGATGGTTATAGTGTTGGGGGATGGTTACAGTGTTGGGGGATGGTTACAGTGTTGGGGGATGGTTATAGTGTTGGGGGATGGTTATAGTGTTGGGGGATGGTTATAGTGTTGGGGGATGGTTACAGTGTTGGGGATGGTTATAGTGTGGGGGATGGTTACAGTGTTGGGGGATGGTTATAGTGTTGGGGGATGGTTATAGTGTTGGGGGTGTATGGTTGGATGGTAAGTGTTGGGGGATGGTTATAGTGTTGGGGGATGGTTATAGTGTTGGGGATGGTTACAGTGTTGGGGGATGGTTATAGTGTTGGGGGATGGTTACAGTGTTGGGGGATGGTTACAGTGTTGGGGGATGGTTACAGTGTTGGGGGATGGTTATAGTGTTGGGGGATGGTTACAGTGTTGGGGGATGGTTATAGTGTTGAGGGATGGTTACAGTGTTGGGGAATGGTTACAGTGTTGGGGGATGGTTATAGTGTTGGGGGATGGTTATAGTGTTGGGGATGGTTACAGTGTTGGGGGATGGTTATAATGTTGGGGGATGGTTATAGTGTTGGGGATGGTTACAGTGTTGGGGGATGGTTATAGTGTTGGGGGATGGTTATAGTGTTGGGGGATGGTTACAGTGTTGGGGGATGGTTATAGTGTTGGGGGATGGTTACAGTGTTGGGGATGTTTACAGTGTTGGGGATGGTTTTAGTATTGGGGGATGGTTATAGTGTTGGGGGATGGTTACAGTGTTGGGGGATACTTCCAGTGTTGGGGGATGGTTACAGTGTTGGGGATAGTTACAGTGTTGGGGAATGGTTACAGTGTTGGGGATAGTTACAGTGTTGGGGATGGTTACAGTGTTGGGGGATGGTTACAGTGTTGGGGATAGTTACAGGGTTGGGGAATGGTTACAGTGTTGGGGATGGTTACAGTGTTGTGGATAGTTAGTGTTGGGGATAGTTACAGTGTTGGGGAATGGTTACAGTGTTGGGGATAGTTACAGTGTTGGGGATGGTTATAGTGTTGGGGGATGGCTACAGTGATGGGGGATGGTTACAGTGTTGGGGGATGGTTACAGTGTTGGGGATAGTTACAGTGTTGGGGGATGGTTACAGTGTTGGGGGATGGTTATAGTGTTGGGGGATGGTTACAGTGTTGGGGGATGGTTACAGTGTTGGGGGATGGTTACAGTGTTGGGGGATGGTTACAGTGTTGGGGGATGGTTATAGTGTTGGGGGATGGTTACAGTGTTGGGGGATGGTTACAGTGTTGGGGGATAGTTACAGTGTTGGGGGATGGTTACAGATATATAAATACAGGTGTTAGTTATATCAGCATTATTACGGAATAGGAGAGTACAAATACAGGTAAAATACAGGTTTATAGAGAATAGTATCACAATAATACAGTGGAGTACAGTTTTCCATTTTACACCATTACAGTATAAGCGAGTACAGGTACACGTAAGAGTACAGGTAAAATATTTGATTACATTACAAGATTACAGATGCTGATAGAGAGATTATACACATTATAATATTATACTGTAATATCTATTAATTAGTGGTGTTTAATTTCTACAGGTGTGGTGTAGTATACCTGTAGAATCTAAGGTAGACCATCGGACCTATAATTAGACAGACAAACAAACAAAGATACACAGAAATACACACGACAAACACACACACACACACACACACACACACACACACACTGTCAAGGTAAACTAGCTATGCCCCGCAGTCTATTAATCGAACTATAAAATGTTGGCAGAGTTTTCCTTTGTACAGAGTTGCTCGTTTATTTTCATTTTCCATCAAAATAGTAGCCTGGGGGCGGCGCGAGGTAGAGGCGGCTCTGGCGGCTGGCGGCTGGGAGGTGGCGGGTGTTTGGGAGGTGGCGGGTGGTGGTTGTTTGGGTGACGGATGGCGGCTTTTGGGGTGGTGGAAGGCGGCTTTTGGGGTGGCGGAAGGCGGCTTGATCGGCTGTTACTAATCTCTATTGGTTATGGGCTCCTAGTAATTGCCTCTCTCTCTCTCTCTCTTCCCCTCCACGTTTTCTCTCTCTCTCCTCCTATTTTTCCTCTCTTCCTAATCCTCTTCGATTCCTTCATCTTGTTCTTCACCGCTGATTCTCTTCTCCCTCTTCACTAGTTCCCCCTTTTACACATTTTTCCCATCTATCTTATTTATTCCTTTTCACTATTTTCTATTTCGTTTATTGTCATTTCTTTTCGTTTATTGGTTTATTCTTTAACTCTCCTTCCATTTCTGTTTTTTTTATTCTGATTTTTTCTGATGTTTTCCCGTTTATTTTCATTTTGTTTCATTTATTATCGTTTCTTCGTCTTTATTTCTTTATATTTATTTATTTTTTATTATTTCTTCATTTATATCTTTATTATCAATATTTCTTTTATATAATTCTCTTATTTTTATTTACAATTTTATCCATGTCTCTTTCATTACGTTTCTATAATAACATCCTCTCTTATCTGTCCATTCCTTCTTTTATTCGTTATTCTTTATACGTATTATTCTGTCTGTTTGTCTGTCTCTCACTTATCATTCTTGTTATTCTTCTTATTCAACTCTTTGTTTTCATTTCTTTCCTTCCAGTATTTCTTATCCACCTTTTACCTTCTCCTCTTCTTCCCCTTCCCTCTCCCCTCCTCCCCTTCCCCAACCAAGGCATAACCCCTCCCCAACCCCCCCCTCCCCCTCCTCCCAGATAACCCACTATACTAAAGCTCTTTCAACACTGGGCTTAAACACACACACACACACACACACACACACACACACAAAATGACCAGACATTAAATATTCACTAACATTTATTTACACTTATTAAAATTAAATAAAACTAAAAAAGAGTGAGGCAGTCTCTCTCTCTCTCTCTCTCTCTCTCTCTCTCTCTCTCTCTCTCTCTCTCTCTCTCTCTCTCCCGCCAATTTGCTTTACAACTTCAAGATATCGTTACGTTTTTGGTAGATTACGCGCCAATTTTCTTTTCATTAAAAATTCACTACGACAACTTATGTGGGATATCTTTTAACGCTGCCGGAGGGTAAAATGTGGGTCTCTTTAGCAAGTCTGTTACGAGGCGTGTAATTGTTTCGTCAATAGCTGAGGTTAAAGATTTTTATCAATAGGAGGTTAATTATGTTCCAGTGTTAATGTGAATGACGATAATATTGTAGTAATGATGTTAATAGTGTAATAATAAATAGAGTATAATAATAATAATGATAAGAAGAAGAAGAATTATACTGTACTACTATTACTATTACAACTTCTACTAATAATACTGTACTACTACTACTACTACTACTACTACTAATAATAATAATAATAGTTAAAATACAGCTTAATTCACACCTACAATTAGAAATCGACTGAACTTTCAATTTCTAGATATAAAAAAATTCACGGCTTTTATTTAACTCGGATATATAATAACACCATTACACTGTAACACTAGAATGTGACCCGTATAGTTAGTCACTCGTACACACAAGCCTCGATAAAACAAACATTCCCGGCAAAATATTACACAAAAAAACACGTCACCAACGAAACATGAGCAACAAAAACAGAATAACAAATATAACACAAAAAAAAAAAACACGCAAAAAACACAAAAACAGAATCACAGAAACACAAAAAAAAACGCGGCAAAAAAACACAACCAAAACAGAATCCGTGGCATCACACAAAAAGCGCGCCAAATCCCTCCCGCCGATTGCGCGTTATAATGCCCTCGTCATCAACCGGACTCTAAGCGACCGCAACAAAATTACGAGTAAACATTAAAGACCAATTCAGTTTGACTACACGCTCGCTGACTTTCATGGGGACGCTGAGGGGAAATAACATCAATTACACCTTTATTCCGGAAGAAGAGTTTGGATAACTATATCTTAAAGTAGGCCTAGTGAAAGGAGAGGAGGGAGAGGGTGGGAGGGAGAGGGAGGGAGGGAGGTAAGAGGGCAGAGTCAGGGAAGAGTAATGGAGGAGAGGAGGAAGAGGAAGGCGAAGAGGGGAGAGGCGGAGACGGGTAGGGCGGAAGGGGAGAACGGAAGGAGTAGAGAGAGAGAGAGAGAGAGAGAGAGCAATCACATACCTTCAGTCTCTCCCCCCCCCCCCCAAGTAGAGTCTCAGAACAACATCGACGCCATCTTGGCCATTCAACCAACTTAACGACGTGGTTTAAGAGGGTCACAGTTACAAGCGTTGCACAGATAAGGTAAAAAAAAAAAGAAAGATATGAGAACCAGACGAAGGCTTGTGTGACCTTTTTTTTTTTACACATATTTACCTTTTTTTACATGTAGAATAAATTATCAATATTTTATGTATCTTTAAATTTCTCTAAGATTTACATTTACAAATATTCGAAAAATTAAAATCCTAAATTTACAATAATCATTTACAATATATAGTTTTCCTTGTAAATAAATATCACAAGTGCTGTAAATTGCTATAATATTTCAAACGCTGTAAATTATCACTGTAAATCAAGACAATTTTTTACGTTATAAATCACAAGTAGTTTTTTTTCTCCTGTAAATGACATTATTCTATTGGTCATAATTCATCATTGTATTTACATTATAATTTACGTTCTTGTCCCACCTGATGATGATGACGATGATGATAAGGTTGATAGATAGATAGATAGATTAAGTAAGACAAACAAAAAGATAATACATAAACAAGGATAACAAAGACAGACAAACAAACAAGCAAACAAACAAAAAACAAAGTTAATATTTTCCTCGGGTGATAAACAAACTATTATCATATTTTATCCACGTGGCAAATACCTTCCAATACGGGGAGGATTATCATAATTATAATTGTCTACACACACAAACACACACACACACACACACACACACACACACACACACACAAATGATAAGTCAGTGTTTGGAATAATTTGGCGGGAATAATTTGGCGGGAATAATTTGGCGGTAACAATCGGACACAGGAAAAAAAATTATTTACAAATTCTGGCAGGAAAAATTTGGTGGGAAAATTTTGACATGAAAAATTAGCCAGGCCCAAAAAAAAATGGCGGGAAATAATTTGACGGGGATTATTTGGCGGGAAAGCTTAATGGAAAAGACTAATGGTTGTCAACAAACCTTCATAATAATTATAATAATAATCTCAACCGTACACGACCGTAATCCTACTTCCTCGTGATTGGATTACCGGCCACTGATGTCATTACCCGATAAAATATGCATATTTTTCATTACAAATTTTCAAAACTATTTTTTTTTCGTTTTTGGGTTCATTTTATATGATTGTGTTATAGTAGTCAATAACAGCTGTAATAATAGTACCGGGTAATAATAGTAATAGTAGTAACCTAATTCTAACTTAACCTAACCCAAATTTAACTAAACCTAATCCAACTTTAAAGTACCCTAACCTAACCTAACCAAACTTTAAATTAACCTAACCTAACGTACACTATGGCGTTATCTAAATCAGTACTTGACAAAATCAGGAAGTGTGGAAGAGGAGGAGGAGGAGGAGAAATAGAAAGAAGAGAAGGAGGAAGAAGAGGAAATGGAAGAGGAGAGTATGTAAAGAAGAAGAAGAAGAAGAGTAGGTTTAGCACCAGCTGGACCAGGGGATTAACCGCAGAATTACGAAGAGAAACGCACAACCAGCTGCCGCTACCACCACCACCACCAGCAGCTGTCACTACCACCACAACCAGCTGCTTCAACTACCACCACTACTACCACCACCATTAGCTACCACCACCACCACCACCACCACCACCACTAGCTGCCACCACCACCACCAGCTGCCACTACCACCACCAGCTGCTTCTACCAACACAACCAAACTTCCTCAACTATCACCATTATCTATATCTACCACAATTTATCACCACTACCTGCCTCTACTACCATCAGCAACCACCACTACCAACCACCATCAACCTCACGTACTACCACCACCACTACTACTACTACTACTGCTGTTGCCGCCGCCAATACTTTTAAGAGCCAAGAATGTCAGTAACTAGTTCCTACCATCGGCAGACTCACGACGTCACCCCTCGCTCTGGTCACCCCCGCCCTCCCCCCCCCAACAGGAGCCTAAACAATGACGTCTAGTTTAGGTTTACATCCTGGAGCCTCCGGAGGTGTCTAGGGCGGCGGAGTCTTAACTAAAATTGTAGGTTCTTGTTATCTAGGCTCCAGGGATTCTTAAATAAATTCCTAAGTGTTTAAAAAAATAGTCTCAAGGGTGTTGTTTAGGGTCGAGGGGGGTTGTTTAGGGTCGAGGGGGGGTTGTTTAGGGTCGAGGGGGGGTTGTTTAGGGTCGAGGGTGTTTTAGTTAGTTAAGGTATTGTTGAGTGAGTTTCAGATAAGCGTCCTACCCTCATGCAAAGCAAACAACACTTAACCCACCCCCTCTCCTTCCCTCCCTCTCTCCCTCTCTGCTTGTCCACAGACTATCCACCCTCCACTCCTACCCCTTCCCTCCCTCCCTCCCTCCTGCCGACCCGTCCTAGCTGGGCAGCAATATGTCCTGTGAAAGAGCGGGGGAGTCATTTGTCAGAGGCCGCGGGTGTGTATGTGAGCAGCACGCAAGTGGCTTCATCTTTACTAACTTACAAGCACTTAATATTCCCCCCCGCCGCGACCTGATCAACTGTACCAATACGCACGAATGGTTTATTCAGCTCAGGTGAGAAGGCCGTAACTCGTTAGTGACCGCTGCTGGCTGCCTGGGACAAGTACTCCTCCTCCTGCCCGACGAGGACCTACCTCCCTCCCTCCCTTCCCTTCCCCCCCCCCCCCATCCCTCCTTCTCCATCTCTACTCCCACTGTCGCTTGTCCGAAATATTAATGTACCTATTCCACCGTGGCTACTGACGCTGCTCTTAAAACACTACACTTTGTCATGTTCCTCCCTGTCACTCGTTTAATGGGCCCCCGTCCTAATAGTCCTCAACCTAACCCAACCCAACCTAACCTAACCTACTATAACCTCACTTTAAGGACAAATGGTCAAGCCAAATGGGGACTTGTGTGTGTGTGGTATAAGAGTCTCTCCTAATTGGTCGGGGTCGTAATGGGTGGGTGGGTGGGTGGGTGAGGTTGGAGCCTATTAGGAAGGCGGGCGACTGACTGCACGTGCAACAGTCTTACCACCCCGTGTCTCAGTTACTGATCGTTGCCCTGATAACAATGGTAACATAGTGATCATTCTTCTTCTTCTTCCTTCCTCCTCCTCCTCATCATCATCCTCCTGCTTCTCCTTACCTCCCTCTCTCCACCAGTCATTCTCCCTCTTTCTATCCCCCCCCCCCCACATCATAAGACCACCCTCTCCCAACTATATCGTTCTCCCCACCACAGTGTCATTCTCCCCCTTTCCATCATTTTGCTAATCTCCCCTACAATTCTCTGTCTCCCACCTGTGTCCATACCCTCTCCCCACCACCCCAAACTTACCCCTCCTCCCCTATTTCTTTACCCCCACCCCACCCTCTCCCGCCAATTACCCTTCTCCTACCCCCCATTACCCCCTTCCCCTCCCCAGCTAGTAACTACCATAACACATCTCAACGAGCATAACACAGTGACTGGACGAACATATTAATATCTCACCATTGCCGCTCATACGCTGTTAAAATTACACTTATCATTCCTGCCTCACCACCCGACCCTACCTGTACAGTCCACCACCACAATCGTAACCACAGTCCACCACAATCATAACCACAGTCCACCATAACCAAACCACCATCGGGAACCACAGTCCACCACAATCAACCACAATCAACCACAATCGTAACCACAGTTCACCACAATCATAACCACAGTCCACCACAATCATAACCACAGTCCACCACAATCAACCACCATGGGAACCACACTCCACCACAATCAACCACAATCGGGAACCACAGTCCACCACCACAATCCCAGCTAGTGTCCTGCTGGTGATGGATCAAGTCCTTAACCGACCCGACGGCTCCTCCTGACGCGGCTGAGATATACTGACGAAGCCAACCACCGCCCAGGACACCGTTGTTTATGTCTCTACTTATTGTGTTATTCCTTATACCTCTACGCGTTCCTCTACCTCCACCACCTACTGTATACCTCCACCCCCTCCACCTACTGTATACCTCCACCACCTACTGTATACCTCCACCACCTACTGTATACCTCCACCTCCACCACCTACTGTATACCTCTACCTCCACCACCTACTGTATACCTCCACCTCCACCACCTACTGTATACCTCCACCTCCACCACCTACTGTATACCTCCACCACCTACTGTATACCTCCACCTATACCTCCTACTGTATACCTCCACCTCCACCACCTACTGTATACCTCCACCACCTACTGTATACCTCCACCTCCACCACCTACTGTATACCTCCACCTCCACCACCTACTGTATACCTCCACCTCCTGCACCTACTGTATACCTCCACCTCCACCACCTACTGTATACCTCCACCTCCACCACCTACTGTATACCTCCACCTCCACCACCTACTGTATACCTCCACCTACTGTATACCTCCACCTCCACCACCTACTGTATACCTCCACCTACTGTATACCTCCACCACCTACTGTATACCTCCACCTATACCTCCTACTGTATACCTCCACCTCCACCACCTACTGTATACCTCCACCACCTCCACCTACTGTATACCTCCACCACCTACTGTATACCTCCACCTCCACCACCTACTGTATACCTCCACCACCTCCACCTACTGTATACCTCCACCACCTACTGTATACCTCCACCTCCACCACCTACTGTATACCTCCACCTCCACCTACTGTATACCTCCACCACCTACTGTATACCTCCACCTCCACCACCTACTGTATACCTCTACCTATACCTCCAACCTCCACATCAACCTCCACTTATATAACCCTCATCAACAATACAACGCGCTTCCTTCACCCATAACCACACACTACAACCCTGTTATAACCAGACACTCATAACAACCAGACACTGTTATAACAACCAGACACTGTTATAAACACTACTCAACCAGACACTCGGTGAAAATAAACCAAATTATCGGACATTCGGTGAAAATACCAAACGCATTGTTGTTGTTTTTTTTTACTGAGGGAGACAAATTAACAGCAAGTCGGAACACCAGGACGGAACACCAGAATGGAACACCAGACCAAAACACCAGGACGGAACACCAGGACGGAACACCGGGATGGAACACCAGAACGGAACACCAGGATGGAACACCAGGATGGAACACCAGTATGGAACACCAGACCAAAACCCCAGGACGGAATAGGAACAAATTTAGCCGCCATTACCTAAGAATTCTGTTTAGATTTACTTGTGCATAATGACCGATGGAAATACCTCTTACCTGGGGCTGACTGACATAAATATTCTTATTATTAATCGATATTGAAATTTGATGATAAGATAGTGTGTGTTTCATTATGTCTTTTATATGATGTGTAGGATGTGTCTGTCTGTCTGCTTGCCTGTCTGTCTGTATGTCTGTCTGTGTCTCTCTATGTCTATCTATCTATCGAGCCAGATACAAATTCAAACAACTGAACATTCAATTATTTTATCAATCCACCAAACGATCAAACCACACCCACACAACCACCCCACACCCCCCTACACCCCCCCACACCTACCCCCCACACACCTGAATAAGCCTCAACACCTGCCATTATGTTCACTCATGACTCGTGCCAATGCAAAAAAAAAAACCAAGACATGTTAAGTTAGCAAAGGAAATTATAGGAGAGAGTGTGTGATGTATGGCGTTGAGTGCGTCACGAACCTCCACTACCGTGTTTGTATTACTGCTACTGGGGGTGGGGGGTGGTGGGGGGGGGGGGTGGCGGTGGGGGAGGCAGGGGGAGGGAGGGGGGGTAGTTGGTGAGGAGGTGGGGTGGTGATACTACAACTACCAGTACCTAGCAATTGTCTGTGTGTGTGTGTGTGTGTGTGTGTAAAAATACGTACACACACACAGACATACACACATGGGCGCAGACGTCAATCATTTTCGTAGGAATAATTTAGGTGCTAAGACAAGACTGGACTGGACTGCCCCCCCCCCCCCCCCCCCCCCCACCATCCGGCACACGTATCTGGTTTATACCTGAGCCAGCGCCAGCAATTGTGGAGGAGGGGATGGGTGGGAAAGGGGGTGTAGGAATGGGAGTGACGGAGGAAGGGGGGAACAGGGAATAGGTGAGAAAGGTGTGGAGGAATAGGTGAGGAGGGGGGAGGTGGTAAATGGAATGGAGAGTTGGGGAGTAGAAGGAAAGAGAAGGGAGGGGGGTAAAAGGGGGAGGAGGGGCAAAAAGGAAGGGAAGGGGGGAAGGGGGGGTTTACATACCTACTCAATTGTCACGCAAATCGCCTCCGCTGCCCCAATCACATACATACATACATACATACATACATTCATACATACACATACATACATACATACACACACACACACACACAGTTCTCAGCCAATAAAATATTCAATAAAAACACGACCATAATGCCTAAGAAAACCCCTTACTACGACAAGGTTGGGAGGGGGAAGGGGGGAGTGAGGGGGAGATGGAGGGAGTGAGGGGGGAGGGGTAAGATGAGGTATGAGAGAAGAGAGGGTAAGGAGATGGGGAGGGGAGAAAGGGGGGAGAGAGAGGGAGAAGAGAGGTTAAGGAGAGGAGGGGGAGAGGGGAGGGGGAGAAGGGGGGAGAGGGGAGAGGGAAGGGAGAGGAATTTTCTATCCCTTAATTCTTCTCTCAGTTTTCCCTCCCCAATTAAGACGAAGAAGACGAGGAAGAGGAGAAGAAGAGGGATAAGAGGAAGAAGAAGGAAAAGAAGGAGTGAACGGGGAAGTGTAAAGAGGGAAAAGGAAGAAGAGAAGAGGAATAAGAGGAAGAAGATGGATAAGAGAAAGAAGAAGAGGGGGAGGAGAAGAGGGATAAGAGAGGAAGACGAAGGAAAGGAGGAGGAGAAGAGGGATAAGAGACGGAGACGAAGGGAAGGAAGGAAGAGGAGGAATTATAATTAGAGCAACACAAATATTTAATCTTCGCCCTACGTCAAATTACACCTGAAATGAAATGTCCAAAAAATGATGAGGAGGAGAGAGGGGAAGAAAGAGAGGGGGGGAGAGGGGGAGGGGAGAGAAGGGGATGAGAGGGGGAGAGGGGGGAGAGGAAGAGAAGGGGAAGAAAGAGAGGGGAGAGAGGGGGGGGAGAGGGGGAGGGGAGACAAGGGGATGAGAGGGGGGAGAGGGAAAAAAGGGAGGGAGATGAGAGAGGGGAAAAAGGAGAGGGGGATGAGAGAGAGAGGAGAAAAGAGGGGGATGAGAGGGAGAGGAAGAGAAGGGGATGAGATGGGGAGGGGAGAGAGAGAGAGAGAGAGAGAGAGAGAGAGAGAGAGAGAGAGAGAGAGACATTATCTCCCTCTATTATATAAGGTCAACTCCTCAACTCATCAATTTTACAACAACAAAAACAAAAGAAAAAAAAACAAAATCCAAATTAAACCGAAAAATTTATCCTAATCCATAAAACAACTTATTAACTCAACCGAGGGAAAAAAAACACAAACATAAATCCAAACTGGCAACTCTGAACATCTCATCCAAACACGAATAATAATAATAATAATAATAATAATAATAATAATTCGTTTCGTACACTATCGTTATTCATTTATTCTCTATTTATTTATTTATTTTTATCCATTTATTCATTGCGATAATTTCTCTCTTGTTTTTTTTCATTTAAAGATTTATTCACTTCTTTTTTTAATTTATCAATTTATTTTATCTGACTCTGTATATACCTGACTCACTCCACACACACACACACACACACACACACACACACCTAAACCACACAGGAAGTATTATTAGCCTTTCTTTTTACTCCCAAGACGTGACAATATGCTGAAATTTTTATGTTTTAGATGAGAGGGAGGAGGGGGAGGGGGAAGGAGGGGGGAGGGGGGGAGGGGGGGAGGGGGAAGAGGTAGAGTGAGGGGGAGGGAGAAGAGAGTAGAAGAAGAACAGAGGGAGAGGTGGAGGAAGGAGATAAGAGGGGAAGGGGATAGGTAATCTTCCTCCTTCCTATACCCCCCCTTCTCTTCTCCCTCTTCCCCCCCCCCCCCACCCCCCTCTGAATCCTGCCATCGTCGTGTGTGGGAAGGGGAGGGAGGGGGCGGGAGGGGGAGAAGGGGGGAGGGGGGGATGTCATTAAGGTTGGTGACTTCCTTTTGCTGGCCCTCACCAAGAACGAGTCACCACACACACAAAAACTCACCACACACACACAAAAACTCACCACACACACACACACACACACACACACACACACACACACACACACACACACACACACACACACCGCTACAATTAGAGTATCAGGAAAGGCCAAGTGAAGAGGTTCAACAGACAATAGTCAAACCAAGGCGAAGAAAGAAAGAAAAAATGGGGGAAGGGGGAGATGGAGTGAAAGGGGGGGGGGGGAGGTGGAGAGGGGAGAGGTATCAGGAGACTCACAAACAGACTTCTTCCCCCCCCATCTCCCCCCTCATCTAGATACCCTCGTTAGGTAACTCCTGAAGATACCTTATTCCAACAGGGACTTGGGGAAGGAACCTAAATAAACATGGCCCATCAACAGTGGCCCCTTAACAGAGATCTTCCACATATACGTACTCAGTTAACAGAGGACTAGCAACGGAAGATCTCAGAAAACGGTTAACAGAAAACACGGGTCTCTTCATCACACAGACAACCTTAGTCACTATCACTGCCTGAGGAGGAGGAGGGTGAAGAGGGTGACAGTGTGAAGCAGAAGAGGAGGAGGAGGAGGAGGAAATAGCAGCAGCAGACAGTAAAGGACACAGTAGACAAGCAGATAAGGACAGACAGACAGACAAAACAGACAACACCCTCCCCCTTCTTTATCCCCCTTCAGTATCCTTCCCTAGCACCACCTCCTACACCATCACCTCTCCCCAGCACCACCCCAAAGTATTAACCCCTCCCCAGCACCACCCCAATGTATTAACCCCTCCCCAGCACCACCCCAAAGTATTAACCCCTCCCCAGCACCACCCCAAAGTATTAACCCCTCCCCAGCACCACCTCAAAGTATTAACCCCTCCCCAGCACCACCCCAAAGTATTAACCCCTCCCCAGCACCACCCCAAAGCATTAACCCCTCCCCAGCACCACCCCAAAGCATTAACCCCTCCCCAGCACCACCCCAAAGTATTAACCCCTCCCCAGCACCACCCCAAAGTATTAACCCCTCCCCAGCACCATCCCAAAGTATTAACCCCTCCCCAGCACCACCCCGAAGCATTAACCCCTCCCCACTACCATCATCCTATTCCTCCTCCAGTACCTCTCCCCAGCAGCACCTTCTCCTACAGCGCCTCCCCCAGCAGCAGGAGGAGGAGGAAGGGGACAGGCGGACAGTTAGCGCGGCGGGTCGGGTTGGTACGTGCGTCAGTCAATAGCGCGGGGACTTTTCCTTTATAATAACCTCGGCCTCAAAAGGGGTTAAGCCTCTGGTGGAGGTTCTCAAGAGCGCATAACGAACTCTCCGCTCTTCCTCTCACGGGCTCAAGCCTCCGACTGTAGAGCGCCGGGGACTTGTAGGGGACTCCTGTGGTTATCAATTAAGCTGGAGGGTCATTCCCGCATTCTAATTGGACGATTTCTATTTCCAACAAGAGCTCTGATTGGTTGACTTACTTCTCGACAGGGTCCTAAACCACGCGGCTGTCGAGTGTCAGGGAGGTGGGGGGTGGAGAGGGGGGGGAGGGGGGAAATATCCTCGTCGTTGCATAGTTGTTCATTTTCCGCAGGAGTCAGACGAGCGTGGTAGCTAATGAGCACATAATCAGGTGGTATCCAGGCCCCCTCCCCTAACACCCCCCCCCCCCAACCCCCCTAACACCAGCCTGTATCTGTTCCCTGCTGGATAAACAACTCCTCCCCCCCCCCTCACCCTTCAGTAACCTTCCCTGTCCCCTAAGTAATGCCTCTTCCTTCACACCTGTTCATAAAGGATCTCCACACTTATTAATTTCATCACTATTACCACCCCACACACCTGTCCTCACCCAAACACACCTGTCTTCACCACACACACCTGTCCTCACCCATACAACTGTCCTCACCCCAAACACACCTGTCCTCACCCCAAACACACCTGTCCTCACCCAAACACACCTGTCCTCACTCCACACACACCTGTCCTCACCCACACACCTCAACTGTCTTAAGGATTTCCTGTTCACTGAGGACCATCAAACTCACCTAAGTCCATCAGTGTGTGTGTGTGTGTGTGTGTGTTGTGCTTCTCGTCACGTGTAATAAACGTGCCCGACACCACCACCACCACACACCACAGCTCACCTCAACTCACCACCACATACCTCAGCTCACCACCACCACCACCACCACCGTGAAGTGTAGCAACAATGTGATGGTGGTGACTCGCCTCTATGATGGTGGTGGTCAGGGTGGTGGTAGGATGGTGGTGGTAGGATGGTGGTAGTAGGATGGTGGTGGTAGGATGGTGGTCACAAAGACCTTGTACCCCCCCCCCCCACAAGACCTCAAGGTATTTACGTTATGAGAGATCACCTGAAAATTAACCTAACCTAACCCAAGCCAAACCAACCCAACCTAACCTAACCCAAGCTAAGCCAACCTAACCTAAGCCAACCTAACCCAAGCCAAGCCAACCTAACCTAACCCAAGCTAAGCCAACCTAACCTAAGCCAACCTAACCCAAGCCAAGCCAACATAACCTAACCCAAGCTAAGCCAACCTAACCCAAGCTAAGCCAACCTAACCCAAGCCAAGCCAACCCAACCTAACCTAACCCAAGCTAAGCCAACCTAACCTAAGCCAACCTAACCCAAGCCAAGCCAACCTAACCTAACCCAAGCTAAGCCAACCTAACCCAAGCTAAGCCAACCTAACCCAAGCCAAGCCAACCTAACCTAACCCAAGCTAAGCCAACCTAACCTAAGCCAACCTAACCTAAGCCAACCTAACCCAAGCCAAGCCAACCCAACCTAACCTAACCCAAGCCAAGCCAACCTAACCTAACCCAACCCCCCCATAGGTAGCGTTAGGGTGTCTAATCGTCAGGTGATCTCAGGAGTTTGGTTAAGAGCTCTTGGTGGCTTTGTTAGTACTTCCGGTTACATTATGGTTGATTAGGTTGAGTCAATCTTGGAGGAAGAAGGGGGGAGGAGGGGAGGGGAAGGAAGGGAGGGGAAGGAAGGGGGAGGAGGAGGGGAAGGAAGGGGGAGGGGGAGGAGGAGGGGGAAGAGGGGAGAGGGGAAACAAGGGGGCTAGGGCAGAGCGGGGCAGGACTAGGGCAGGACGGGGCTAGAGCAGGACGGGGCTAGAGCAGGACGGGGCTAGAGCAGGACGGGGACAGGAGATTTCAAAACAAACTTGACTTATCAGAGTCTCTCGCACCTTCACGCCGATCTATCTAATTGGACACAACATTATTTCTTCAACTTGACTTAAGGACATAAACACAAATGATCAAATCTAGGATAACATAAAATAAAAAAAAATACATATAGTTTTTGTTTTGAGTTTTTGTCGTAAGGTAGATACGTGTTGTGAGCTTCAGTTTACGAGAAAATAATTATCTTCCGTTTATTTTTTTATTTTTTATTTATTTATTTTTTTTAAGAATCCGGAACCTAGTTTGTCTTGTCCATCTAGTAGTTGAGTTATTATATGTGTGTGTGTGTGTGATTGAAGATGATCAATATTCAACCATCAACTACAGGAGCCTTCAATCCCCCCCCCCCCCACCATCATCTCGCCCTGTCAATTTTCTTTCTTCCTTTTTCTATCTTCAGCATTAACTTCTTCCTTATATCTTCTCCTTCCTTCCTCCCCTCCACTTCCTACCTTCCTCCCCTCCACTTCCTTCCCTCCACTTCCTTCCCTCCTTCATTCTTCAAGTCCCTCCTTAACTCTCTCTTTCTCCCTTCCTTACCTCCTTCCCTCCACTTCCTTCTCCTTCTCTCCCTCCTTCATTCTTCAAGTCCCTCCTTAACTCTCTCTCTCTCTCTCTCTCTCTCCCTTCCTTCCTTCCTTCCTTCCCTCCTTCCCTCCCCTTCCCCTTATCGCGGCAATTTTGTGTTCGATTTCAAATTTCAAGAGGGGCAATTTTCTGGTGAGGCTGACGGCTGACGCAACATGGCTGATAGCTGACACAATATAGCTGACGACTGACGCAACCTCTCTCTCCTCCCTCATCCACTTACCTCCCTTCTCACCTTTCCTCCATCCCTCACCCTCCCTTTCTCTACTCCCTTCTTTTACCTCCCTTTCCTCCCTCTCTCCACGCCTCATCCTCCTTCCCCCCTCACTCCACCTCCTTCCCACTCTCCCCTCCCTGCCTCTATTGGTCGGTCGCTCGGGAACGTCATCATGAACAAGGACCAATCAGTGGTAGTCATGCCCGCAAACACGTGGATTCTACCCATCAACGGAAACTATTCAATAATAAAGATTTTTTTTTCTTAACTGGCCACGTTACGAAGAACACACACACACACACACACACACACACACACACACACGCGGCAGGACCTGTGGTCGTATTGATAAGATGTAGACAATATGGCATCGATTTATTGATTCCCTTTTTTTTTAATTTGTAACTTTTTCCAGGAAGCATCGTCGCCTCTGAGGACCACGACGGACACACACACACACACACACACACACACACACACACACACACACCTCCTAATGGATTTTTCAAGTTACCTATGTTAAATTGTCTCCCCCCCCCCCCCCCCAAGAGATTTTCAAAAGGTTGTAAGTTACATTAAATCTCTTACGGTATTTAGAAAGATTCATACGGTACCCCCCCCCCTCCTCCTTCACCTTCCTTAAGACAACTCTCCTTCTTTCCTTCCTTCTCCTCTCCCCACGACGGACATACCACCTCCACCCCTCTCTCCCCACCGTCCCCCCCACAAAAGACTTCATCTCGCCCCCCTCCCTCACCACCCCCCACGAGACCCATTCCCCCTCACCACTCCCACAAGGACCCATCCCCCACAAGACACCCACCCTCCTCACCAGCCCCCCCACAAGGGACCCATCGCGCCCCACCCCCCACAAGGGACATATCGCCCACCGCCACAAATATGTCACTTAACTAATTGCAGAATGTAATTGTGACATGAGAGGTTTGCGTTCCGGACCTCACGCGATTCCCTCGTTCCGTGGTAATCAATCAATATTGTAAGACGGCTCCTGACGACGCTAACCCCCACCCGGCATGCTAGAACCCCCCCACCACTACACCCCCACCTGTTAGCTAGACCCATAACTCACTCCCCCCCCCTCCCTCACCTATTAGAACCCCTACCCCACACCCCCACCCCCTATGCTAGAACCCCCCACCACTACACCCCCACTTGTTAGCTAGACCCATAACTCACTCCCCCCCCTCCTTCACTTATTAGAACCCCTACCCCACCCTAACCTGCTAGAATCCCCCCCCACACCCCCACTTGCTAAGCCCCCCAACTCACCTCAATCCTAATTTGTCCATGTATTAGTACGACGTAATAATAATAGTAGTAGTAGTAGTAAGCGGACAAAACACACACACACACACACACACACACCAAGCAGTATACCCCACGAGTACTTTCCTTCACCCATTACCAACACCCATGACAATAGGTTGTACCCCATAACACCCTATCAACAACAACTACAACAACAACAATTGCAAGAAGATAGGTTCGTGGAAGAGTATATTCCTGGAAGGGAGGGAGGGAGGGAGAGGGAAAGGGAGAGGGATGAAAGGGAAAGGGATGAAAGGGAAAGCGGGAGGGAGGAGGAGAAAGAGGAAGAAGGAGGAAGGGAGAAAAAGAGAGAGGAATGAAGTGAGGGAGAGATAGGTAGGCAGGGAGAGGAAGGTAGGCAGGGAGAGATAGGGAGGCAGGGAGGATAGTGATAAAATAAACTACATGACATAAGCGTAATAATTAAATAAGAAAGCAAATATTGGATCACCTTAAGGGACACGTGTCACTAACGCCTCACTGCCACCATTAAACCACAAGTTATAAATATATATTATACAGGTTTATACACTAGTGGTAATGTGTGTGTGTGTGTGTGTGTGTGTGACTGTGTGCGTGTGTGCGTGTGTGTGTGCGTGTGCGTGTAATAATAATAATAATAATAATTAACGGTTTATTGAAAGAGCTTGGCAGCCAGAAGGCTGAAAATATACAGTTACATATTTGGGGAATGGGTTACGAATTACAAATAATATACAAGTAACATAAGTGACACAAATAAGACATATAATAACTTAGATGGGGAAAAACTCAAACTACAGTTCATTTCAACATAGTGACAGTGTTACAGTATTACAAGTTATTGATAATTTTTACAATGGTTGGGACTGGGCTGTTCTTATAGCGATCAGTTCGTGCACGTATGGGCTGGATGCGGTTGTGGTGTCGAACAGCAATTCTCGGACAAGGGACCTCGGGTGGTAGTAGGAGCCGGTGTCGGGGATGGTGTAGAAGCTTCTTACCAAATTTGCAGATGAGGTCGTGGTGATGGTCAGTGAGAGTCGAAAGGGTCAGTGTGTTGAGCGCTTCTTGATATGTGGAGTAGGAGGGGGAGAGAATAATCTTGCATGCCCTCTTTTGCACTTTTTCTAGGTGTTTACGTTGTGTGGCATTTAGGGAGGAAGACCAAGTGGGGGAGGCATAGGTGAGCTTGGGAAGTATGAATGTTGTGTAAACACTGAGGAGCTCGTGTGCAGGAACTCCGAGGGACTTGAGTCGGCGGAGGAGGTGGAGACGGAAACTGGAGGATTTGACAACTTCATTGACGTGTGGTTTCCAATTTAGTTTGTTGTCTATGGTGACGCCGAGGAGCTTCGTGGAATCTACAACCTGTGTGTGTGTGTGCGTGTGTGTGAGTGTGTGTGTGTGTGGTGTTATTACTGTTATCTTCACTACTATTTAAATGATCAATGTTATTTTTATTATTTAACATAGAGGATTTGAGTTACAAGAAGCTCATGTTACGTTTACTGCAACAGAACATCTCCTTAGACAGACAGACAGACAAACAGTGTACGGCGAGGCATAACACTGAAGGGAAGAAGTGTATAACTATGTGTATAATTAGTGTAATGGGTGTTGTATAAAGGTCAGTGTAATACAAGCATTAACAAGCACTAGCCTCTCAAACAAGCATTAACTAGCAATCACCTCTCTAACAAGCAGTAACTAGCAATCACCTCTCAACAAGTATTAACTAGCAATCACCTTTCAAACAAGCAGTAACTAACAATCACCTCTCAAACAAGCAATAACTAGCAATCACCTTTCAAACAAGCAATAACTAGCAATCACCTTTCAACAAGTAATAACTAACAATCACCTCTCAAACAAGCAGTAACTAGCAATCACCTCTCAAACAAGCAGTAGCTAGCAATCACCTCTCAAACAAGCAGTAGCTAGCAATCACCTCTCAAACAAGCAGTAGCTAGCAATCACCTCTCAAACAAGCATTAACTAGCAATCACCTCTCTAACAAGCAGTAACTAGCAATCACCTCTCTAACAAGCAGTAACTAACAATCACCTCTCAAACAAGCAATAACTAGCAATCACCTCTCAAACAAGCAATAACAAGCACTTACCTGTTAATAAGCACTTGCAAGCACTCTCGATCCACACAAACACTTATAAACAATCACTGACAAGCACTCCTTATCCAAACACTCATTAACTATATCCAAACAAGCACTCAAACAAACAACTTTACGACACTCAAACAAGCACAGACAAGCACTCAAACAAACAACTTTACGACTCAAACAAGCACTGACAAGCACTTAAACAACTAAACGTCATCAGAGAGTACTACCGACCCAACATGTACTCAAAATTAGTCACATTTTGACTATGTACTCAAAGGCAAACACATTTTTTAACATGTACTAAAATATAATCATATTTTAGTACTCAAACGCTATCACAATGTTAGTACTCAAAAGAAAATTCCATTTCTAACATGTACTCAAATATCACCACAATTTAACATGTACTCAAATATCACCACAATTTAACATGTACTCAAATATCACCACAATTTAACATGTACTCAAATATCACCACAATTTAACACGGACTCAAATATCACCACAATTTAACACGGACTCAAATATCACCACAATTTAACATGTACTCAAATATCACCACAATATAACATATAAATACTCAAAAGTACTCAACATCCCTTCCCAAAGAGTACGTCCACACCTTTAATGACAAATAACAGGTACTCACGTTGTCCTCCACCCACCCTTAGAGTTCATTCACCTGGTTCCCACGGTAATCAAGACGTGTCCTCTGTACTCACCTGTAGGAGAAAGAGATTATATACATTAGTTACCTGTGTGTTGAAGACAATTAGGGAAATAATGGTTATATATAATTTTTTTTTTGGGGGGGGTGTAAATAATTGATGGTTAAGAAGAATTGTGATAATTGATTTAGCGGCGTTGAGGATGTTTTCTGTTTCAGTTGGATGGATAGATGGATGGATGAGTGGATGGATTGGATTAAGGATGGATAGAAGGATGGATGAATGGATGGATGATGGATAGATGGATAGAAGGATGGATGAGTTGATGGATTGGATTAAGGATGGATAGACGGATGAATGAATGGATATAAGGATGGATATGAGGTTGGATAGATGGATGGATAGTGAGATTGTGAGAGCGGAAATGGTAGGAAAAGGTGGGGTGGTGGTAGGTGGGGGGGGGGGGGGTTGATGGTACCGGGAGAAAAAGTACCGGGGTTGGTAAGAGGGTGGAAAGGCTACCAGTACGGGGAAGGAGGTGTGGTATGGGGAGCAGGTTACCGGTACAATAAGCATTACCGGGTCTTCCACAACCACAACCTAACCCAACCCTCACCACTACCACAACCCACCCCAACCCACCCTAACCCACCCACCCCACTCTCTCTACCCTAATTATGCAAACTCCTGGCCAACACTACCTACAATTTGGCACACTGTACAAGGTGTCATTAGCAATTGACTTACAATAGCGTGTGTGCGAGGGGTGGAGAGGGGGTGGAGAGGGAAGGGAGGGGATGTGATGAGTGGGGTAAGGGAGGGAGGACCTGACTAGTACCTGCCTGCCTGCCTAAAAGTCCTACTGGAGACGTTTACACATTAACAAAACACAACTTGAAAGAGGAGTTCCTTTTAAGATGGCGGCGGCTGCTGCTGTTACCTCCCTGCCCCTTCCTCCCTGTCCCTCACCCTCTCCCTGACCAACCCCTACCTCTCCTTCCCTCCCTCTCTCTCTCTCTCTCTCCCCGACTGACCGACCGACCGACCCGATCTCTCGACCTTTCTCTCCTCCCGACTCATGTTTGTCGGGAAGGTGATGAGGTATGGTGGAGGAGGTGGAGGGAGGAGGAGGGGGAGGAGGGGGAAGGTGAGAGAAGAGGGAGGGGGAGGAGGGGGGGAGGAGGAGGAGGAGGGGGAGGAGGAGGGGGAGGAGGGGGAGGAGGGGGAGGAGGAGGTGGGAAGGTGAGAGAAGAGGGGGGGGAGGAGGGGGGGGAGGTGAGAGAAGAGGGGAGGGGAGGAGGGTGTTTAAAGAGCAGATGTGTCAGTGTGTGTTCAGTCACTCAGTTAGTCAGAGAATATGTCAAGTAAGTCAATCAGTGAGTGAGTGAGTGAGTGAGTGCTTTACACATATTATCAGTGTATGCAAATGACCAGGTGTGTGTGTGTGTTTATGTATGTGTTTATGTATGTTTTTGTGTGTGTGTGTGTGTGTGTGTGTATATGTGTGTGTGTGTGTGTGTATATGTGTGTGTGTGTGTGTATATGTGTGTGTGTGTGTGTGTGTGTGTGTGTGTGTGTGGTTTAACACAGCCTCCCCGGTATGTAAATCACCACCTCTTACACCTCTAGTGGTAGAGGAGGAGGAGGAGGAGGAGAGAGGGGGAGGAGGTGGAGGAGAGAGGGGGAGGAGGTGGAAGAAGGAGGAAGGGAAGGGGGAGGGGGGAAGAGGAAGAGGGAGGAGGAAGTGGGGGAGATATAAGAGGAGGAAGGGGAGAAGCAAGAGGAAGAAGGAAGAGGGAGGAGGAGGAGAGAAATAAGTAGTAGTATTAGCAGGAAGAGTGATGGAGTGGGAGAGGAACCATATGGGAATACTAGGAGGAGGAGGAGGGGAGGAGGGAGGAGGAGGGGAGGAGGGAGGAGAGGGAGGAGGGGAGGAGGAGGGAGGAGGGAGGGGGAGGAGGGAGGGGGAGGAGGGGGGGAGGAGGGGGGAGGAGGGGGGAAGGAGGAGGGGAGGAGGGGGGAGGAGGGGGAGGAGGAGGGGAGGAGGGGAGGAAGGGGAGGAGGGAGAGGAGGGGGGAGGTGGAGGGGAGGAGGGGGAGGAGGGGGAGGAGGAGGGGAGGAGGAGGGGAGGGGAGGGGAGGGGAGGAGGAGGGGAGGAGGAGGGGAGGGGAGGAGGAGGGGAGGGGAGGAGGGGGGAGGAGGAGGGGAGGGGGAGGAGGGGGAGGAGGAGGGGAGGGGGGAGGAGGAGGAGGGGGAGGAGGAGGGGGGAGGAGGGGAGGGGAGGGGAGGGGGAGGAGGAGGGGGAGGAGGAGGAGGGGGAGGAGGGGACGGGGGAGGAGGAGGGGGAGGGGGAGGAGGGGGAGGGGGAGGAGGTCAAACTCCTTCCTCCTCTGAGTCATTGGAGAGGAGCAACACCTATTACCCGCTACTACTACCTGCCTGACAGACACACAGGTACACACACACAGGAATACAGACACAGGTACACAGACACACAAATACTCGAACGAACACACACACACACACACACACACACACACACACACACACACAATACTAGCCCCGGAGAGCGGATTAGGAGATGCAAATTACTACCCTTTTTGTGTCGTCTTTAAGTGGGTCTTGTTTGAGAGGGCAATCATCAACTTCCCTCGACGCACCACCACCAGGAAACGCAAATTATACCTGGCTAAATTACTCCCGGCGTTATGCGTTATCTGGCGGGTGGGTGAGTGGGTTGGGTGGGCGGGTAGGGTGGGGTATCATGCTTTCTTTCGTCTACAAACAACGCTTTATTTACCTTAAGTTATTATTCATTGTTTACGTCGAGTGAGTGGGGACGGAGAGTAGCGGGTGGCCGGGGACATTAGTTAGTGAGTGAGTGTGTGTGTGTGTGTGTGTGTGTGTACATAAATATACGCACACACACAAACGGGTTATATTCTTAACCTGTCAGCAACACACCTGGTTCGTTCGCAACACACAGGGGTATTTACCTTGTCCGCAACACATCAAGGTGTCTCTCTCTCTCTCTCTCTCTCTCAGGATAAGCAGAGTTATCACGCCCTGCATCCCAGGTCCAAATGGTATGTAGTGTGATAGAGGGAGGGAGGTGGAGAAGATGGGAGAGGTGGAAAATGAGAGGGAGGGGAGAGATGAGAGTGGGAGGAAGAAGGAAGGAAGGGGAGAAAAGATGTGAGAGACGGGAAGGAAAATAAAGCATATAGAATGGAAGAGAAAGAGAGAGAGAGAGAGAGAGAGAGAGAGAGAGAGAGAGAGGCCAGCCCAGATCAGCAACCAACAGCAGTCTTGCCAATATCACGTTTCCTTCACTTTGCATAGATAAACAGACGCGCAGGGCCGGTGTGGACATTCCACCACCTAACTGTCTAATACAGACATCGTTGGATAGTTAGCCAAGCTCAGACACGCACTCAAAACAAACACTCGAGGCGGCAAAAACCACTGGATTAAGTTGGCATCATGTGGGGATGTGGTGGGGGTGTGGTGGAGGTGTGTGTGTGTGGGGGGGGGGGGGGTAGGTGTTGTGAGATGCCCAAATACCGTGGCGAAATACCCACCTGTTTTAGTATCTCTTGTCAAGGTGTAGCCAATGGAGTGTCTCGATTAAGGTGTAGTTTAAAGAGCCATATCAAGGAACAACTTATCTCAAGTCCACATCGAGGAACACCTTACATCATACCTGAGTCAAAGAGGTGTCTGTCTGTCTGTCTGTCTGTCTGTCTGTCTGTCACTCATAATAATAAACCTCAATAAAGAACCATCTACATCTTAGCCAGGTCAAGATCTCAAGGAACAACTCATTCACTTGACGTCAATCTTGAAGGAGGAGGAAGAATCTTATTTTCCTCCTCCTCCTCCTCCTTCTGCACCTTCTCCTACGCAAGCTTACCTGACGACCCACCACACCCGCAGTGACTCTAACCTCCCCAGCAGGTGATCAGGGGTCTCTTGAAGGAGTTAGTTAGGTCCTCCTTCAAGACGCTCTTCATCTAGACGAGTCATGTGTCGGGAACAGGGTGATGTGTTTAGTCTTTGGTGAAATAAAACAATAATATTTAATAATTCTTTTCCATCTTTTCTCTCTCTCTCTCTCTCTTTACCAAAAATAATAGTCCAATTGAAATATATATTATGAGATGATACGAGTCAGTAAGTCAGTCAGTCAATAAGTGTAGTAAGTCAGTCAGTCAGTCAGTTAGTCAATAAGTATAGTAAGTCATTTAGTCAGTCAGTCAGTCAGTCAATAAGTATAGTAAGTCAGTTCGTCAGTCAGTCAGTCAGTCAATAAGTATAGTAAGTAAGTCAGTCAGTCAGTCAGTCAATAAGTATAGTAAGTCAGTTAGTCAGTCAGTAAGTATAGTAAGTAAGTCAGTCAGTCAGTCAGTCAATAAGTATAGTAAGTCAGTTAGTCAGTCAGTCAGTAAGTATAGTAAGTAAGTAAGTCAGTCAGTCAGTCAATGAGTATAGTAAGTCAGTCAGTCAATAGGTAAAGTAAGTCGGTCAGTCAGTCAATAAGTATAGTAATTAAGTAAGTAAGTCAGTCAGTCAGTCAGTCAGTCAGTCAGTCAATGAATAAAACTAATAAACAAACACAGGTAAACAAAACAAGACAAAAACGGGGATAAACAAGTAAACAAGAGGAAAACAACTAAAAATCAACAACTCCAAGGTCGAGTCTCAAGTGTGACATGGCAGCCATTTTGAGTGTTAAGTTTGTTGCCGTTGCTGGATGCTGTTTTGATGTCTGAGCTTAAGTGAGGCGGCACAGTAGAGTGAGGTGATTCTCTAGTTACGAGGGGGAGGTGGGGGAGGTGGAGGTGGAGGGGGAAGTGGGGGAGGAGGGGGAGGTGGGGGAGGTGGAGGAGGGGGAAGGGGTGGGGGAGGGGGAGGAGGGGGGGAGGAGAGCGTATGTCAACCTGTGGACACGTTTGAGAATCTGGGCTTAGGAGAGAGAGAGAGAGAGAGAGAGAGATGGAGGAGCAGAGAGAGAGAGAGAGAGAGAGAGAGAGAGAGAGAGAGAGAGAGAGAGAGAGAGCACAGGTAAGTACACAGGTAGATACAGGTACAGGTTAAGCACAGGTACTCACGTGGGTTCATTTAACATGCAAAATACAAGGGTGAAGCAACTAAAGGGTTTATCCACACCTAAGTACAGGGAGGTGCCGCCATTACCCACCTGTGTAAGGCAGTATAGGTTACGAGTACCCGACCTTTAATCTGTCCATCTTTAACCACTCTAAGTATCTCCCCCCCCCCACCTCCCCTCCCCCCCCTCACCCCCCCCCCCCCCCACCCCCCCCCACACACACATACCGTCCCCCCCTCCCCTGCCCCCTCCCCATCCCCCCACACACCGTCAATGAGGGTTCAATATGCTCCTCTGTGGCTGATTTCCCTCCCCCCGTCCCCTCCCCTCCCTCTTTAAAATGCCCAGTTATTACTAAAAATGCTCAATGATGTGTAACTTATAATTCTATATTATGCTCAAATACTGTATTACCAAAATGCTCAATATTGTATCACTGAAAATGCTCAATAATTTATTACCTTAAACGCTCAGTCATTTATAACTCCTTAAAATACTCAATTACCACCAAAAAAATTTCAAAAATATAATGCTCCGAAAATGCTCTACCACAATGGACTTTACACCTTAAAATGCTCCATAATTATAAAAAATCCTTAAGAAAGAATAAATTAACCCTTTAAAGTGCTCAGTTTAGAGGTTCACTATAATTCTAGAGCCATTTTGGAGAGTCACTATAATTCGAGAGCCATTTTGGAGAGTCACTATAATTCGAGAGCCATTTTGGAGAGTCACTATAATTCTAGAGCCATTTTGGAGAGTCACTATAATTCGAGAGCCATTTTGGAGTCACTATAATTCGAGAGCCATTTTGGAGTCACTATAATTCAAGAGCCATTTTGGAGAGTCACTATAATTCGAGATGAGTCACTATAATTCGAGAGCCATTTTGGAGAGTCACTATAATTCGAGAGCCATTTTGGAGAGTCACTATAATTCGAGAGCCATTTTGGAGAGTCACTATAATTTTAAAGCCATACAGTTTTATAATATCTCCAGTTAAGAGAAAAACTGCATATCTGAACCTCTGGGAATACTAACCTTACCTAACCTAACCCTACCTAACCTAACCCTACCTAACCTAACCTAACCCTACCTAACCCTACCTAACCTAACCCTACCTAACCTAACCATTAAGTAAAAAAAAAAAACGTACAATCCTTTGAAAATTTAACTTTATATCACAAGTTAAAATGAAGGAAATAAACATATATCATAAGTTAAGGTTAAAAAAAATATATATATTAACCCTGGGAATAGTTTAAGTCCCAAACTTTATCCCGTAATTTAAGGGACTCTAGTTAAAGATTCTCTCAGACCTAAATTTAAGGGAAGAGAAAATAACATTAAGGATATATGAGAATCCATCTTTGTGTCGTGGCTTCAAGTGAGGCAGTCGTGTGTGTGTATATATATATGTGTGTTTTTATATGTAACGTTGGAGGAATATTTTCAACGTGGGGAGGGGGGGGGGGCAAGATGGTGGGGAGGGGGAAGGCTGGTGGGGGGAGGAAGGATGATGCGGGAGGAGTCTTGGCTGGGGAGGAGGTGGAGGAGGAGGAGGAAGACGGGTGGGGAAGAAGAAGGAGAAGGAGGAGGAGGAGGAGGAGGAGGCAGCACTCAACTCTGGAAAGGAGAATTTTAGACCATGCGATTATACCCTCAGCGATGGTGGAGTGGCCCCGGGGCTCGTACTGTGGGCCCCTGGAGGACGACCTGGTGAAGGACGACCTGGTGGAGGGTGACCTGGTGGAGGGTGACCTAGTGCAGAGAAGTTGGAAGAGGATGTAGGTGTTGTGGAGAAAGAAAGAAAGGAGGATGAGGAGAGCGAAGTAAGGAAGAGGAGAAGGAAGAAGATAGTGATGAAGAAGAAGAGGAAGGGAGCAGGGAAGAAGAGGAAGGGAGCAGGGAAGAGAGAGAAGAGGAGGAGGAGGAAGAAGGGGGAGGTAGTGTTTACGAGGGACTGGTGCTCGACATTGCTAGTAAACAGAGTAAACCTTGCTGTGGATTTATGACCCCTCCCTCCCTCTCCCCCAACACCCCCTCCCCTCCTCCCCCCAAACACGCCCCTCCCCTCCTCCCCCCCAACACCCCCTACCCTCCTCCCCCCCAACACCCCCTCCCCTCTTCCCCCCCCCAAACACCCCCTCCCCTCCTCCCCCCAAACACCCCCTCCCCTACACAACCAGCTCTATGGGCGCCCCAGATTACACACCACCACCACCACCACCACCTTCAACCCCCACGTGGCTCATACTACCACCACCACTACCACTACTACCACTATTGCTCTCACGTGATTTGAACATACCACCCCTATCAACACACTACAACCATCATCATCGCTCCTACCACTACTACCACCATCACCCCGCCCGCACGTGGCCCATACTACCAACCACCATCACTACCACTACCCCCCCCCCCCTCCTTTACCTTTAAAACCGAAGATGTAAAACAGTAGAAGAAATATACCCTACTATTACATGGGCAGGGGCATGGGCAGTTGTGGGCGGCAAAAGGGATAAGTATGGGTGGTTGGGTGGAGGTGGGGGTGATGTGGGCGGTAAATGGGATAAGTATGGGCGGTTGGGTGGAGGTGGGGGTGATGTGGGCGGTAAATGGGATAAGTATGGGCGGTTGGGTGGAGGTGGGGGTGACGTGGGCGGTAAAGGAGGGCGGCTTATGGATAACTTCTGTACCAATTTCTTCCCCAATTTAACCCAAACTCATAAATATCTTTATTCCCCAATTTTCCCAACGCCATATAATATTTTCCTAGTTACCAATTCGTTACCCAATTTTCCCTAATCTCATACATAATCATCACTCATTCCCAATTTCCACCCAATTTGCTCAATTTAATAGGGCGTTGATTTGATTTTTTTTAATGATAAGAAAAAAAAGCAAAATAGGTAATAAACAAAAAAATAAATAAATAAATAAATATATAAAATCATGATCCTTAACCTCTACAGCAAAGGAACCAACACACACACACACACACACACCCTGAGGCTACACCCGCGGGGCATAATAAACTAGGGATTAACTAGGCCACACATGCGCTTCATAACACCACAGGTAACATTTGCATATTAAGAAGCCAACAGGTGAGCATTACAGGTAAGAGTATCGCCTACCATGGCAGTCAATTAGGAGGTAGACCACGGAGACGCTCTCAACATTATCCGGAGGGTCTTCTTCTACGTCGCCATCTTCGTCTTCTGAGGTGGAGGTTATACTGGGTGGAGTAGAGCCTGGGGGGTGGGTACTAGGTGGAGGTGGTACTGGGTGGAGTAGAGCCTGGGGGTGGGTACTAGGTGGAGGTGGTACTGGGTGGAGTAGAGCCTGGGGGTGGGTACTGGGTGGAGTAGAGCCTGGGGGTGGGTACTAGGTGGAGGTGGTACTGGGTGGAGTAGAGCCTGGGTGGTGGGTACTAGGTGGAGGTGGTACTGGGTGGAGTAGAGCCTGGGGGGTGGGTACTAGGTGGAGGTGGTACTGGGTGGAGTAGAGCCTGGGGGGTGGGTACTAGGTGGAGGTGGTACTGGGTGGAGTAGAGCCTGGGGGGTGGGTACTAGGTGGAGGTGGTACTGGGTGGAGTAGAGCCTGGGGGGTGGGTACTAGGTGGAGGTGGTACTGGGTGGAGTAGAGCCTGGGGGTGGGTGGGTACTGGGTGGAGTAGAGCCCTGGGGGTGGGTACTAGGTGGAGGTGGTACTGGGTGGAGTAGAGCCTGGGGGGTGGGTACTAGGTGGAGGTGGTACTGGGTGGAGTAGAGCCTGGGGGGTGGGTACTAGGTGGAGGTACAGGGTTATGACACACACACATACATACATATATAACGTCGGGTTATCCTGGGGGCCACCAACAACAAGTACACCACCCCTACCCCACCCCACCGGACCCATCCTCACCACCCGACACCCACACTTACCACACTCCACACCTGTCTCTTACACCTCATCATCTCACACATCAGTACAGTAATGACACCTGATACATTTCCTGCCTCAATCTTCACTATAAACAACACGGGTATAAACGAGGGGGACATGTAGGTAATAAGTGTGTGTGTGTGTGTGTGTGTGTGTGAGAGAGAGAGAGAGAGCTACTACTACTACTACTGAATCATAACTTACAACCTACAAGGCACAACCATAAGTTATAATGATCTATTAATAACATAACACACACCAAAGTTACAAGAGTAGTGAAGATAATGAACACCTGAACACTAATGAGACTTATTGACAGTGTGTGAATACAGTGTTCGGATTACCTCCCTAACCTAACCCTAAAATAACATAACCTAACCTAACCAAAGCCCCCAGGTAGTATCAAGGTGTTAAATCATTAGGTAATTAACTAAATAAACACAGGAGGGGGGTGTTAATCTTCAGGTGATCCTCAATACACAACCTCTCTATAAGGAACACATCACATCAAAACCACTACTACAGGTCATTGTTAAGGGGAGGAGGAGGGGGGTGTTAGGTAAGGGTTGTTGACATGGTCGTTAGCTCCAATGGGTCTTGGTTGGTCCTCATACACTACTGAAGGATGAGGTATGTGTTTGGGGCGACTTATATTACTGATATTTAAGGGTATTGTGGGTGTGGGGTGTGGGGGGTGGGGGTGTGGGGGAGTGTAGTGTGTATGTGGGGTTGTAGTATATGCGTGTATGTTTATGTGTGTATGTGTGGTGTAGGTGTGTGTAGGTGTGGTGTAGGTGTGTGTGCAGTGTAGGTGTGTGTGTAGTGTAGGTGTGTGTGTGGTGTAGGTGTGTGTGCAGTGTAGGTGTGTGTGTAGTGTAAGTGTGTGTGTAGTGTGAGGTCATAACACACACACACACACACCCGCGACACAACCATTACCTCCCGACAACTTTATTGAACTCATACACTTTGGCTAACCTGTACCTTCAACTCCTAGCGTGACCAACCAGTTTTTTTTCTTCTCCTCCCGCGGCACCGTCGACACGTTTTCTCCTGGGTTAGGGAGGAGGGAGGGGGGAGATGGGGGGGGAGAGAGTGAGGAGGCAGGGGAGGGATAGGAGAGAGGTGAGGTAAGGAGGAGGAGGGGAAGAGGGAGGGACTTGCTTAAACACGGCGTGAAATCCAGCAAGTTCTGTGTTACACCGGCGCGAGGAAAACAGTCTCTTACACGGTTCATTACGGCCTAGCAATAAGGCTTTCTCACCCCCGCCTCCACTCTGTCACCTACAACGTCATCAAGATCATTCTTTTTTCTTCCTCGTTACATTATTATTATTATTATTATTATTATTATTATTATTATTATTATTTCTTCTTCTTCGTGGTGTTAAATGTCGGGGTTACTTAACTAAAATACCCCCCTCATCCCCTCCACCCCCCCAGCACCCCCTCCACCCCCCACCCCCCCCCCCAGCAGAGCGCCATGTTATACTTCTCTTAAGTTACAGCACTAGTGGCTTCAGCTCCCAATATAATAGTATTAGAGCACAAAGAAAATTCCTGGATCATTTGGCGTGTAGTGTGCGGGCTGAGGGAGGCGAGGTGAGGGAGGCGAGGGAGGTGATAAGAGGGAAGGATGAAGAGGGTGTGGGAAGGAGGGAGGGAGAGTGGTTGAGCTGTAGGGATTCAAGGAGGTAGGGAGATAGAAAGGGAGGTCTGTGAGGGGTTAAATGGAGAGATGTAGAAGGTAAGGGAGGGGAGGATGAGAGAAGTGTTGGAGGAGGTGAGGGAGGGAGGGCTGGGGCAGGGTAGAGCGTGGTGGGGCAGGCAGGAGATAATCACCAGTGTGCCGTGTGGGAGATGTAATATTGGCGGCCGTAAAAACCCTGACAGATGAGGGGCACACTCACCTCTCCGGGTCTTCATGGTGCGGCGGCCGAGCTGGAGTGTTGATCTTGCATCTCCGGATAATGCTGATATTGTATCTCGTATCTCAGGCGGGTAACAGGCGGCAATCAGGCTGTCAAAAGGCGGGACGCTGGTGGTGGCCGAGGTCTTCCCACTCCCTTTGGCTGAGACGTCCGCTCTACCTCCCCCCCTACCCCAAGCAGGCGGCGCCGGGGGTGAAGTAGTTGTGACCCTCTCCGGGGGGCGGGGGCGTCTCAGGATCCCGCCCTCTGCCCTAGACACCTGGCACTGCGGGGGCGGTCTCCTGCCCCACCATACGCCCACCACACGCTGTCCGAAACATTGGGAGACGGAGCGAGGGGCAGGGAGGCGGGGTGGGCGTCTGGCCACGCTTGATACAAGGGCCGGGCACAGATTACAGGGCACGGGGCTATTGCAGCTGCAATTTGTGCCATCCGCTCCATCAACACAGACAAGTTAACGAGATCACAGGCAACGCCAGCGATACATCGACAGGCGTGCAGGATGGAGCAGGGCCAGCCCAGCCGTCTGCCGTGCCGCAGAAAAAACGCCGTCCCGACAGGTGCAATCACAGAGGATAGTGTGGAGGGCGACACACGGTGATATTACCCGACCCTAGCTACACACACACACACACACACACAGGGGAAAAAACAGGGGTGGGATAATTATGGCTTTTTCCCAAATATGAGTGTCAGTAAGGTATCTTTACCTGGACCAACACCATATAACCGGGTAAAAACACACACATCTTGCTGACAAGTTAGATTGAAACAGCGGCACTGATACCTAAGACTCCTCCTTGTGTTTTTGTGGCGGCCACCATTACGGCCTCGAGCCTCAGGGATCACTACGCTAAATATTCTCCCCAGCGACGTGAGAGCCTGTGTCGGGACTCAACCACAACACGTCCAAAATAACACCAACATACAACAGACCATAACTGAACTACTCCTGGACAAAAAAAAAAAAACAACACGATCCATTGAACATACATACAGACAGACAACCCCCCCCCCCCCCCAAGGCTCGTTCTACCATCCCACCACCTGTTGCTTCACTCTAACGACCACTAACTACCTTCATGGATAAACCAAGCTGACATCCCCAATAATAACAAATAACAATTATCTGATCAAAATAACAATATAAACAATGTAAATAAATATATATAAATGTTCATACCCCAACCACTGAATGTTTACAATGTTTATATAATTTTTACTATAACCAAAGACAATAAATTTTAAAATGTAATAAAACTCATATCATATTAACTAGTAAACAAATAATAAAACTCATATTATATTAACTAGTAAATAAATCCAATGTTTAGAATCAACTGATGTTTACTAACTATGAATGTTAAAATATGTGTTTACAGCTACAGTCACTCCTCAACAGGTTACATACAACACATCTCTACAGAGCCCTATAAGTGATCTGTACCGGTTACAAGGATACACTAGTAACCTTGTATTATGTAACTGAAACTCGAGGTACAGTTAAGGAGGGTCATAATTCACTTGACCTTGCCCACTAGTACCCAAGGCCTGGTGGTACAGTATGTTGAGCCTCGTTTACTATTGGCTGGCTGCACCCGTTAACAGTGACGTAATGGTAGGATCAACAGTGACGTAATGGGAGGACCAAAATACATTATTGATGACTAAATACATTTGGAAGTCACTACAGATTGTAAGTGAGTGTGGTACTATAGTGAGTCACTTAAGCTCTCTAAGTAACACAGACTTCTCATTCCTTCAACTACTATGGCTCTTATTGTTTTAATGAGGGGAATAAAAAAAAAACGATTTATTGTCACTATAAATTATAAGTGTACATTAACGAAGTGGTATTAAGGCTATAAGTAGCGTCTCCCTCTATCAATGGCGACTGTAGTGTAGCCAGAGGTAGAAGGGGTCAGTTGGACGGCGCCTGAGTACGTTATTTCCGCTTGGTGATATTGTAGTCTCTCTATCAGGGAATGTAGTGTCTCTCGCCTACCTGCTGCCCTCACCTGCTGTCTGCCTGCCCTAAAGAAGGACGACAGACCATCACGCACCCCCACATTCCTATCCATCACGCGGGAACAGTGGCACTTTAGGAAATCATGCTCACTCTAATGTAAACTACGCCATAGCTGTCGGACTCGGTCAACCTGATGCACCCGCGTCCCAACCCCTAGCTCCGGCGGTGACTTCCTCTTCCTTATATCCATTTACTAAACATCTCTTATCTATTTACCTCTTCTACATAAATATAAATACTAAAAATAGAAAATTAATAATAATAAACTTATCACAAAGACATAAATTGATGAACGTTAGAATATACGTGTATGATAAACTCACAATGAAGGATATAGAACATAATGGCTACCCAGAGTTGTATTCGGAGATCACGTCGTCTACAACCCTACCTAATTTTATGTGTAAAAATAATGTCTTCCTCAAATTTAACAGTTCCCTCCATTTTTGTCAATTATCATTCCGTGTTTAATGATCATGATACTCTTAAAATATATTAGGGAAGTATTTTTAGGAGCAAGGTTAGGGTGGGGCCACGGACGGTATCGAATACGGGCGGGTTCTTGAGTGTACACAATAATACGCTCGGGTAATAGGTCCTTGTTCCTTGTTTAATGTGTGTGTGTGTTTATAACTTATCTACTTATATCTTTATTGATTTATCTATTATTTACATTTATCGTTACTGATCACTTATCACACATAATAACTACTTTTAAGTAATGGGTGTTGAATACGGCGGTGTACAATAGAAAGCTCAACACAAAGCGGGCAACACAGCGAGCAACACAGTACACAACAAGCAACACACGGTACACGGGGAGAGTTTGCCAGTCATTTGTGTTTACTGTGTAAGTAACAACGCTTAATGAATCGTCATGTAACACACTATACCTACAGGTGAGGCTGGGGTGCTGCAGGTAAGGTGGGGGGGGGGGGGGGAGATGGTTACTAAAATGATCACGAATAAGAAGGTAGGTAGGTAGAGAAGGTAGGTATGTAAAAAAAAGTAGGTAAGTAGGTATAAAAGTAAATAGGGAGATAGAAAAGTAAGCAGGTAGGTAGAAAAGTAGGTAGGTAGGTAGAAAAGTAGGTAAGTAAGTAGAAAAGTAGGTAGGTAGATAAGGCGATAGAAAGGCAGGTAGGTAGGAAAGTAGGTAGGGAGGTAGAGAAATAGGTAGGTAGGCAGCCAGTAGGTCACCCACAGACCAGACTGTCAATCACAAACAACATCCCTCCTTCCCACTACCTTCCCTACCCCCCTCCCTCCCCACCCTTCCCTCCCTCTTACAGTCTCCCCCACCCCACCCTTACCTACCTCCCTCCCTCCCTCTTACGATCTCCCCCCACCCTTCCCTCTCTCTTACGATCACCCCCCACCCCCCTCCACCCCCCACCCCCTCCAACCCTCACCCCTCCTTCATCCCGACGAGTACACTCATGCAGGCTCGAACCGTTGCTTAATAGGGAAAGCCTGAGTGACGTCTCCTCCACCTAGGTGCTATGGGGCCAGCCTCGTATTTTTCCCAGGTGAGTTTAACTGGATTTCTTGTTCTGGCTGCGTTAATGTGTCTGTGTTTGTCTGTGTTGGGGATAATTATTTCAGATATTGGGATTAGGTGATGTACAGGTAGAGTGATGTACAGGTAGAGTGGTGTACAGGTAGAGTAATGTACAGGTAGAGTGATGTACAGGTAGAGTGATGTACAGGTAGAGTGATGTACAGGTAGAGTGATGTACAGGTAGAGTGATGTACAGGTAGAGTGGTGTACAGGTAGAGTAATGTACAGGTAGAGTGATGTACAGGTAGAGTAATGTACAGGTAGAGTGATGTACAGGTAGAGTGGTGTACAGGTAGAGTGGTGTACAGGTAGAGTGATGTACAGGTAGAGTGATGTACAGGTAGAGTGGTGTACAGGTAGAGTGATGTACAGGTAGAGTGGTGTACAGGTAGAGTGATGTACAGGTAGAGTGATGTACAGGTAGAGTGATGTACAGGTAGAGTGATGTACAGGTAGAGTGGTGTACAGGTAGAGTGATGTACAGGTAGAGTGGTGTACAGGTAGAGTGATGTACAGGTAGAGTGGTGTACAGGTAGAGTGATGTACAGGTAGAGTGGTGTACAGGTAGAGTGATGTACAGGTAGAGTGGAGTACAGGTGTTGATACAAGTTATGGAACAGGTAAAGGTACAATTTCAAATACAGGTACAAGTCCAGGTACAGGTACAAACAAGTCCAGGTAGCTACAGGTACAAAAACAAGTCCAATTATAGGTAGAAAAAAGTCCAATTACAGGTACAAAAACAAGTCCAATTACAGGTACAAACTTTAGTCCAGGTACAGACACAGGTACAGGTACAGAGAGATACAAGTCCAGGTCCCAGCAGAGATACAGACACCGTATTTCAAAACAACAACAACACACGTACAGTCGAACATCAGTCACACCGTCTTGTACACATCAGCAAGGAGAGATAAAAAAGCCTCAATAACTCGGTATGATTGAACACCCTCAATAACTCGGCATGATTGAACACCCTCAATAACTCGGCATGATTGAACACCCTCAATAACTCGGCATGATTGAACACCCTCAATAACTCGGCATGATTGAACAGCCTTATTAACTCGGTATGATTGAACAGCCTTAACTCAGCATATTAAACAGCCTTATTAACTCGGTATGATTGAACAGCCTTAACTCGGCATATTAAACAGCCTTATTAACTCGGTATGATTGAACAGCCTTAACTCGGCATATTGAACAGCCTCTATAACTTGGTATGTCATCAAAACAGTGTCCAGTTAATAATGATCTTCTGTTCAGGTTTCAAAATCGGGAGATAAAGTTAAGTTAGGTTAGGTTAAGTTAAGTTAGGTTAGGTTAGGTTAAGTTAGGTTAGGTTAAGTTAGGTTAGGTTAGGTTAAGTTAAGTTAGGTTAGGTTAAGTTAAGTTAGGTTAGGTTAAGGTTAGGTTAGGTTAGGTTAGGTTAAGTTAGGTTAGGTTAGGTTAGGTTAGGTTAAGTTAGGTTAGGTTAGGTTAGGTTAGGTTAAAGTATAAAGAAGAAAATGAAATGAAGACAAGGGAAAGACTTTAATATTTTCTCCCTGTAAAAGAAAACGACACGACGACCAAAGGGGCAAACTCTCTCTCTCTCTCTCTCTCTCTCTCTCTCTCTCTCTCTCTCTCTCTCTCATCTGGTTCTACGAAGAGTGTACCCTATTGTGTCGACGTTATAACTTTTACTCCACAATATGTGTGTCGACAAACTGGCCACCGTCGACAGTTAACGTATCAGCCGTCGACACGGTGGCCATAAACAAGGTAGCGAGGTTGTCACGAGTTAATGATGTCAGGATGTCAGGATGTCAGCCACAGAAAACGAGAGGTGAGTTGTTTACCTTCTTAGTCTTAATACATCAGGAGCAAGTTGTAGGTTGTGCCGCCCCCCCTCCTAACCTAACCTAACCTAACCTAACCTAACCTCTTAACCTAACCTAACCTAACCTCTTAACCTAACCTCCTAACCTAACCTAATCTAAGCTCAACCTAACCTAACCTAACCTAATCTTAACCTAACCTCCTCCCTCTGGCCTATCCCTTCCCCACCTCCTCCCCTGGTCTACTCCTTCCCTCTCTCCTCCTTCCCCTAGCCTATCCTTCCCCTCCCTCCTAACCCCTTCCCCTACCTCTTACCCCATCATCTCTTTCTCCTTGTCCCCATCATTCTTCCCACCCCCCTCCCCCCATCTATCTCCACCTTCTTCTCCTACTCTATCATTCCTCCCCCTTCCTCTTCATCATCAACATCATTCCTTTCCCATCCTCTATCTTCTCTCTTTCTCCCCCTTTCCTATTTCCCCCCTATCTCCCTTAACCCCCCCCCCTCCCCCCTACTCACCAACACCACCTTTTGCCATCCACCAAATACAAAAAAAAAAACGTACACGTGTAAAACTCAAGAACACACAAAAAAAAACGTACATGTAAACATAAATACAGAACGAAATACAGTTACAAAATACAGTAATTGACAAGTTGTATAAGAATGGTGGATTAGTATTATCGACACGCATAAAGTTTGGGGACATAGTCTTCACTTCCTGTTGTGAGAGTGGGGGGGGGAGATGTGACGCCGGGTGAGGAGGGGGAGTGACCAAGGAAGGAAGAGGGAGAAGAGGAGGAGGGAAGAAGGGAGTAGGAAGAGGAGGGGGGAAAGAGAGGAGGAAGAGAAAGAGGACGAGGAGGGGGACGGAGAGGAGGAGAACGAGGAGGGGAGAGAAGAGGAGGGGGACGAGGAGAGGGAAGAAGAAGAGGAGGACGAGGAAATGGGAAGAAGAGGAGGAGGACGAGGAGGAGGAAGAGGAGGAAGACGAGGAAGGGGAAGAAGGGGAGGAGGACGAGGAGGAGGAGGAAGAGGAGGGAGCAGAAGGGGGGTAGGAGAGGGGCTGGAGAAGGGTGTAGAAGCTGTTGCCAACATAACAAGGAGTAATCCAAGAAGACCGGACAACCCGCCAACTGCACTGGTTAGTCAGAGGCAAATGGCTTAAAGAAACGTGCCCATAGATTCACCCTGCCATACATACATACATACATATCAATCAAGTGACCCAATTATGTAACCGTATATTTTCATCCCTCCGTCTGCCATGCTCTTTCAATAAACCGCTAATTATTATTATTATTAATTATTATTACACACACACACACATCATTAGAGTACTCGTGTCCTTATTCCACCCCTCCCCTTCCCCCCCCCTCCCCCTCTTACCCATCCCCTCCCCCTCCTAACCACCCCCTCTCCCCCAAACCTGTACACACACACACACACACACACACACACAAACCACTTTCAGTAAACAACAAGTAAAACATTTAGTCATAAAGGTACAATATAATGTAACTTCCATACGGTGACTGTACCATGGAGACGGTGACTGTACCAGAGACGGTGACTGTACCAGAGACGGTACCTTTAAAAAGATTCAGTGTATTTGTTTCAGCAATTACAGAACTAGTCTAAGGTTCTTGATACAAAATAAAGGCAGATTAATTATTATTATTATTATTATTATTATTATTATTATTATTATTATTATTATTATAGAAAGATATATTGGAGAGACATACAGTACGGTTATATATATATATATATATATATATATATATATATATATATATATATATATATAATATATAGATAGAGAGAGAGAGAGAGAGAGAGAGAGAGAGAGAGAGAGAGGAGAGAGAGAGAGAGAGAGAGAGAGAGAGAGAGAGAGATTGTTTCTCGCTTTATCAGGTGTGCTTGTGATCATTATCTAAGTTTCCGCTTGGGCAGATGCAAGGCGTGGGAGGGGGGGAGGAGGGGGGAGGGGGGAAGACATGGGAAGGAGGGAGGGGAGAAGTACAGGGATGGAGAAGAAGAAGAAGGAGAGGGATAAAGAGAAGAATAAAGTTATAAAAGGAGAACAAGATTAAATACATAAGATCACTACCACCATCACCACTACCACCATCACCACTATTACCATCCCCACTACCACCATCACCACTACCACCATCACCACTACCACCATCACCACTATTACCATCACCACTACCACCATCACCACTACCACCATCACCACTACCACCATCACCACTACCACCATCACCACTATTACCATCACCACTACCACCATCACCACTACCACCATCACCACTATTACCATCACCACTACCATCACCACTACCACCATCCCCACTACCACCATCATCACTACCACCATCACCACTACCACCATCACCACTACCACCATCACCACTATTACCATCCCCACTACCACCATCACCACTACCACCATCACCACTATTACCATCACCACTACCACCATCCCCACTACCACCATCACCACTACCACCATCACCACTACCACCATCACCACTACCACCATCCCCACTACCACCATCACCACTACCACCATCCCCACTACCACCATCCCACTACCACCATCACCACTACCACCATCACCACTACCACCATCACCACTACCACCATCACCACTATTACCATCACCACTACCACCATCCCCACTACCACCATCACCACTACCACCATCACCACTACCACCATCACCACTACCACCATCACCACTACCACCATCCCCACTACCACCATCCCCACTACCACCATCACCACTACCACCATCACCACTACCACCATCACCACTACCACTTATGGGGGTAGGTTAGGTTAGGTAAGACAGAGAGAGAGAGAGAGAGAGAGAATAAAAGAAAGCAGAAAGAGGACAAGGTGGAGGAACAGGAGGAGGAGGAGGAACAGGAGGAGGAGGAACAGGAGTAGGAGGAACAGGAGGAGGAAGAGGAACAGGAGGAGGAGGAACAGGAGTAGGAGGAACAGGAGGAGGAAGAGGAACAGGAGGAGTAGGAGGAACAGGAGGAGGAAGAGGAACAGGAGGAGGAGGAACAGAAGTAGGAGGAACAGGAGGAGGAAGAGGAACAGGAGGAGAGGAGGAACAGGAGTAGGAGGAAGAGGAGGAGGAGGAGGAACAGGAGGAGGAGGACCAGGGAGACAAGGAGGAGGAGGAGGAGGACCAGGGAGACAAGGAGGGGTCCTGCGCCCGCTGATATTTGAGAGGTGGTGGCAGCCCGAACCGACCAGCCAGGCAGCCAGCACGCTATGACCTGCATCCTAAGCCCTCCCACCACGCCCTTGCACGCCTCCCACGCCTTCTCTACCCCTTCTCCCACGCCCTCAACCATCATCCTACCATCTCCCAGACGCTCGAGAGACTAAAGGTAAAAATGAAGGTAGAGGAAGTGAGAGAGGTGAGGGAGGTAGGTAAGGCAAGTCCAGGGAGGGTGTCAAGCTGAAGTCAAGAGGACAGGGAATCGGAGGAGTATGATTAGTTAGTACACTGGAGACTGATGCCACATGAGGAAGGCTGGTGAAACGTGCACTCCCTCTCTCCGTCCTTCTCTCTGTCCCTCCGTCCTTCTCTGTCTCTCCCTCTGTCCCTCTCTCCCTCCCTCTCTCGCTCCTTCCCTCCCTCCCTCTCTACCTACATCATTTACTGACTCATTCACCTGCCATGTGTTTTGTCTCCTGCTCTCATACACTCATTCATTCATGATACATTAATTATACACGCTAATTCAGTCACACACACACACACACACACACACACACACACACACACACACTATACAGAGAAAAAAAAACACGCCAAAAAAAAAGTATCTCAATGTGTCCAGGTGAGGGAAGGGGGGAGGCAGGGGGGAGGAGGGGGAGAGGGAAGGGGGGAGGAGAGGCAGGGGGAGAGGGAAGGGGAGGGCACCAACCAATCAGGGAGGATCTTCATCAGAGGTGTAAACAATGTATCAAGCACTCCCCCCTCCCTACCTCCCCCTACCTCTCTCCCTCCCCCACCCCCCCTACCTGGCCTCCAATATCAACACACACTCACCGTTTAGAAACTTGAGCCTAATTAGTCAGTCGCGGCCCTAATCACATACCACAGTCGCTCGTTACACCTAGGCAAGATGACCCTACCTACCTACCTACCTACCCTCCTCACACACACACACGCTCACTCTTTCCATCTCTCCTCACAAAAGCACGCTTGTTCCACTTGTTGTTCCACTTGTTCAGCCTGGTACAATCTCCGGTTCGCTAGTGTCGCCCCTTATCACATTACGGAATTTACACTGGGTTTAGAGATTCCTAGTCGGTGTGTTTACAAAGGTGTTCAATTCTAGGGGTTTAATTTCTGTGTGTATTTATTCTATCAGTTATATTTTTACAGTAGTTTGGTTAGGTTAGGTTAGGTGATGTAAATTTGGAAATGATTTTTTTTAACAGGGAAAAACATTTAAAAAGAAATATTTATCCATCTGTGAAAATTATCTTACAATTTATTATTCTCAGGTGACAAAGCATTCCAGATCAACACACCTGACTATCTGTATGTATGTATGTATGTATGTATGTATGCATGTATGTATGACTGAACAAATATCTGTGTAATGACATGTATGTGTATGTGTGTGCGTGTGTGTGTGTACGTATGTGTGTATATAAATGCTTAAATTTGTATTTGTGTGAATGTCTGTCTGTCTGTCTCACCCCACATCCCACCACCACCCCCTACCACACCCCTTCCCCACCCACCTCCTCAACCCCCATCCCCGCCCACCCAACCCACCCCCATGTTGTCAGAGGCAATACGCCCCCAAGTGGAGCATAAATCATGGACTGTGAAATGAAAAAGAGGAGTAATTCATATTAATCACCTCGTAAATTATGCAATTATGGGCGAGCGAGGCTGTTAGAGAATAGTTAGGCACTTCATAACATCAAGGAGGTGGGCCGGACGCTAATACTTTACCCCATCACTTCAAAGGAAAGTAGTGAAGATTATAAGATGTTCGTGAGAATATTGTGTGTGGGTGGGTGGGTGGATTAGTGATTGTGTGTGTGGGTGGGTGTGTGTGTGTGGGTGGGTGGGTGGGTGGATTAGTGATTGTGTGTGTGGGTGGGTGGGTTTGTGTGTGTGGTGGGTGGGTGGTGTGTGTGGTGTGGTGTGTGGGGTGTGGGTGGGTGGGTGGGTGGGTGGATTAGTGATTGTGTGTGTGGGTGGGGTGGGTGTGTGTGTGGTGGGGTGGGTGTGTGTGTGGGTGTGTGTGTGGGTGGGTGGATTAGTGATTGTGTGTGTGGGTGGGTGTGTGTGTGTGGGTGGGTGGGTGGGTGGATTAGTGATTGTGTGTGTGGGTGGGTGGGTGTGTGTGTGGGTGGGTGGGTGGGTGGATTAGTGATTGTGTGTGTGGGTGGGTGGGTGTGTGTGGGTGGGTGGGTGGGTGGATTAGTGATTGTGTGTGTGGGTGGGGTGTGTGTGTGGGTGGGTGGGTGGATTAGTGATTGTGTGTGTGTGTGGGTGG
>CAUDMG010003020.1:980062-1070062 GCA_958450375.1 Homarus gammarus
AATGTAACTAGTAGCTATTAGCCTTAATTATATGCAGAGTAATGTAACTATAGGCTATTAGCCTTCATTATATGCAGAGTAATGTAACTAGTAGCTATTAGCCTTCATTATATGCAGAGTAATGTAACTAGTAGCTATTAGCCTTGATTATATGCAGAGTAATGTAACTAGTAGCTATTAGCCTTAATTATATGCAGAGTAATGTAACTAGTATTATTTTGCTTTGATTATACGCGGAGTAATGTAACTAATAGCTATTAGCCTTGATTATACACACAATGTAAACTAGAAGCTATTAGCCTTCACCATACACACAGTAATGTAACTAGAAGCTATTAGCCTTCATCATACACACAGTAATGTAAACTAGAAGCTCTTAGCCTTGATTATACACACAGTAATGTAACTAAAAGCTTTTAGCCTTCACCATACACACAGTAATATAACTAGAAGCTATTAGCTTTCACCATACACACAATAATCAGGCAGCTTCATAATTATCTCACAGACAAAGTACACAGAGAGCATCTTAATTCAGCCAGACACACCGAGACAAGAGTGACCGCTGCGCCGCCTCCCCTCAACACCATATATTATACCTGTACACGAGTGACCCTCCCACCCCTGGCCTACCTCCCTTATACAGCGTCCCTCCCCTGCAACGTCCACCCCTCTCACAGCGACCAGGTAAACGTCCCTCACCAGTAGGGTACCGTAGTGATGAGCCTCACCATTATGTACAGTCACCAGCTGGGATAATGTCTACCATGAGTGGCGTCCCATATAAACGGGAGCCTCTGTAGATGGTATATAATGGTGACCTCATGCAGCGACCACCCTCTCACAGCGCCCAGCCAACCCTTCACAAGGATTATGGTAATATAATGGTGAGCGAACCATTAGGCAGTGTGTCCGGCGTGCACCTGCCCACTGGTGGCCAGTATACACAAGAGCCACTGTAGACAGTGCCCACCCTCAACAACACCCAATAGTAATCATTATCCCGAGCCGCCCTGTGCTAGCGCCCACCCAACAACCTGGAGACTCTGCCCACTCCCACCCACACAAAGAGCGTGTGGCCGCAGCCTCCTGCCCGCCACAGCTCGAGAAAGATGGACGCCGGCTCCGTGCCCCGCAAACAAGATGGCTATGAATCCACCAATAATTTTCCGAGCGAAACCAACGTAAATAAGGCGGGCTCATTCCCAGTTGCAAGCTCCAACGAGGGACGTCGGCGAGGCTCACACACCGCTCGCTCCCACAACACTTCGCTCACCTGTCCCCACACACACCCACCACACTCCCTCTCATACGCGTTTCTGAAGGGAGTTAACTGGTGAATGAGAGTGGTGATAGTGTTAGCAGCCAGGGTGATGAGTATACCGTGTGTGATGATGAACGTATGGCCGAGGGAGGTGCCGTGGTGGAGGGACGAGGAGGGAAGGTGTGGAGGGAGAGTGTGGAGGGACTGCGGGGCGGCCAAGGGGGCACAACGCCGGCCAACAGTCACAAATCATGGCTAAATCACGCGCGCGTCTCTATCCTGCCGTGAACCCTTAGCTACGGCTTAGTCTTGATACTCACCCGCGACAAGACGAACGTGAAATAATAAATAACAAAACACATAATTGAGGCATATATGTGACTGTGTGAGGAGGGGAAGAAGGAAGAGGTGAAGAGGAGAGGAGGGAGGATAGGAAGAGGATGGGAGGTCAGGTCAGCGGGCGGGGGTCGAGACAACCTACCGCCTCATGCGTCTTGCCGACACCAGGAGGCGCGGCTCTTCACCTCCACAACACCAGCACTCACACCCTACCACACTACACCAGCACGCCCTACCACACCACACCAGCACGCCCTACCACACTACACCAGCACGCCCTACCACACAACACCAGCACGCCCTACCACACAACACCAGCACGCCCTACCACACTACACGAGCACGCCCTACCACACAACACCAGCACGCCCTACCACACAACACCAGCACGCCCTACCACACCAGCACGCCCTACCACACAACACCAGCACGCCCTACCACACTACACCAGCACGCCCTACCACACAACACCAGCACGCCGTACCACAACACACCAGCACGCCCTACCACACAACACCAGCACGCCCTACCACACTACACGAGCACGCCCTACCACACCAGCACGTCCTACCACACAACACCAGCACGCCGTACCACACCACACCAGCACACCCTACCACACCACACCAGCACGCCCTACCACACAACACCAGCACGCCGTACCAGACAACACCAGCACGCCCTACCACACCAGCACGCCGTACCACACCTCACCAGCACGCCCTACCACATCACACCAGCACGCCCTACCACATCACACCAGCACGCCCTATCACACCACACCAGCACGCCCTACCACACCACACCAGCACGCCCCACCACACCAGCACGCCCTACCACACCACACCAGCACGCCCTACCACACCAGCACGCCCCACCACACCAGCACGCCCTACCACACCAGCACGCCCTACCACACCAGCACGCCCTACCACACCACACCAGCACGCCTACCACACCAGCACGCCCTATCACACCACACCAGCACGCCCTACCACACCACACCAGCAGGCCCTACCACACCATACCAGCACACGCTACCACACAACACCACGCCCCGCACTATCACACCACACCATCACATTACATTCTACCCCCACCACCACATCAAAATCTACCACAGCATCACATAACCATATCACACTCTTACCACACCATCACACCGGGTCACACCACAACACACATCAACCACACCACCAAAACATTCACACCACATTAACCACACCATCAATACCCCATTCACCACACCACTCAACCACACACCCCCCAGCACGAGTTAGGTGGCTTGAAGAGGGATGTGGCAACTAGACCTCAGGAATCACGTGCAGGTAAACTGAGGTGTGTAAACCACTAAACCACACCTGTTTATAACCAGCTGGGCCACACACACACACACACAGAGGCACAGATAGAAAAACAGACACAGATTGGCTCCAAAATATACTATAACCTAACCTAACCTAACCTAACCTAACCTAACCCTCATACTTCCCTTCACTCTATTAACCAACAGAATGACCAAGTACATAATTTATACTTATAGTTATTTCTTAATTACTTACTGATTATTTACTCGTCAATGAAATAATAATATGTTTACATACTCGAGGTCTGGAGTGCTCACAGCCAGGCCCTAGACACATACCTGTGGATGAGGAAATTATGTTAAAATTGTATTAAAATTGTATTAAAATTATGTTAAAAATCTGTTAAAAATATGTGAAAATGTTAAAATTGTATTAAAATGTAAAAAATAAATACAAATAATTAAATTGATAGTTAAATTTGTTAAAAAATGATAAAAAAAATGTTAAAAAGTTTTCATTCACAGGTAAATTTGTTAGTAAATAGATGATATATTATTGAGAAGGGTAAAGATATTTATTTGGATCACCTGAAGATTTACCTGCCACCTCACCTAGTTCATTTAATCTGAAGGTTAGGTTAGGTTAAACTAGGTTAGGTTAGGTTAGGTTAGTTCCTTAATGTTAATGTAATCAAACTAAATCTAATATCACCAAATCTCATCTAACTTATATTCATTAACTCTCACCTCACCTAACCTAGTTTAACCTAACCTAGTTTAACCTAACCTAACCTAGTTTAACCTAACCTAACCTAGTTTAACCTAACCTAACCTAGTTTAACCTAACCTAGTCTAATCCCCAGGTAGAGTGCAGGTGTCTAATCATCAGGTGACATAATCAGTAGGGGAGAATATTCAGGTAAGCATTTTAATTACAGGTGAATATAATTGATAAGACAAACAGGTGAGAGAATACATTATGGACACTGTGTGACTGTCGTGGAAAGTGCCCATGCCGTCTGACAGTAACAGGGAAAGTGTTGTATTTGTTGTACTGACAGACACTGGAAAGGAAAGTGTCTTGTATTACATGACACTGACGAGGAAAGTGTCATATCCTGCCTGACACTGACACAAAAAATTCTTATCTTGTAATAAATGCCATGTACAAAGAAGTGTTTCTATATCTTAAAATGTCTGACAGTGACCAAGAAAGTGCCACTACTCATGACGCCTGACAGTGACCAAGAAAGTGCCACTACTCATGACGCCTGACAGTGACCAAGAAAGTGCCACTACTCATGACGCCTGACAGTGACCAAGAAAGTGCCACTACTCCTGACGCCTGACAGTGACCAAGAAAGTGCCACTACTCATGACGCCTGACAGTGACCAAGAAAGTGCCCCTACTCATGACGCCTGACAGTGACCAAGAAAGTGCCACTACTCATGACGCCTGACAGTGACCAAGAAAGTGCCACTACTCATGACGCCTGACAGTGACCAAGAAAGTGCCACTACTCATGACGCCTGACAGTGACCAAGAAAGTGCCACTACTCATGACGCCTGACAGTGACCAAGAAAGTGCCACTACTCATGACGCCTGACAGTGACCAAGAAAGTGCCACTACTCATGACGCCTGACAGTGACAAACAAGCCAGAGATTAACTTGAAACCTCTACCAGGAAGGAATGAATGAATGACACACACACACACACACACACAACAGCTGCGAGGGGGAGGGAGGGAGAGGGAATTAAACACTCACTTTGTAGTCATGCGTCAAAGTCCATTAAAGAGGAATATTATTTACTAGTTGGCAACCTTTAAGTACCCAACACCACTAAGGGCGCCAACACCGGGAATAAACGCCTTCACAATTGCTACTTCACGCCTCCAAATTGTAACATACCAGCTGATGCAGTTTTTTTTTATGGTGTAACGCTGTGTGGGTGGAGGGTGTGGGTGGGTGGAGAGTGGGGTGTGGGTGGGTGGAGGGTGTGGGATGTAGCTGTACAGTAGTGTGGGTGGAGGAAGTGGGGGGGGGGTGTTGTGGGTGTAGGATGGGAGGTATTGTGGGTGGAGATTGTGGGTGGAGGGTGTGGGTGGAGGAAGGTGAGAGGGTGGGGGTGGATGGGTGGAGTGGCTGGATAAGAGTGTGTTATAGGTTAGGTTAGGTTAGGTTAGGTTAGGTTAGGTTAAATGACGTAGAAATTCTTAAGAAATTCCTAACTCCGGCTTCTAAATTCCCAAACAATCGTAAGGTATTTTTCTCCCTTTAGTAGAAATATAATAACCCCAAGTGACCACAATACAATCTTGGGGTTAATTAGACGCCATATTGTTCGCCATACTTGTACAGGTAAGACAGGTACATGTGTTCTCACTTCTTCTGTTCCATGGTGTAACCTTAAGTCATTCTCTTTCTCTCTCGTAGTCTCATTATCTCATTCTCTCTCTCTCTCTGTTTCTAAATATCTAACTTTGTTCCCTCTCTCTCTCTCTCTCTCTGAATATCTATCGTTCGTTCTCTCCCTCTCTCTCTCTCAATATCTATCGTTCGTTCTCTTTCACTCCTCTCTCTCTCTCTCAATATCTATCGTTCGTTCTCTTTCTCTCTCTCAATATCTATCGTTCGTTCTCTCTCTCTCTCTCTCTCTCTCTCTCTTTCAATATCTATCGTTCGTTCTCACCCCCCACCCCACTCACCCCCCACCCCACTCACCCCCCCACCCACCCCTCACCCCCACAGACAACAACAGCACCACCACCACCAGCACCACACATCCCAGGGGCCCCAAGACCACCACCACCACCACCACACATCCCAGGTCCCTCACAGTTAACCACAGTCATCATCCAGGTATAACTCCTACCTCCACCGTGTCCTCAACGCTATAATCTAACCTTTAAACGTGGCAAGTACTTCTAATGCTGATATCTGCCAACTCCTAAGTGGAAAAGAGTGAATCGTATGTCTGTGAGGGCCGATTACGGGGAGCTGGTTATAGAAATGCAGCGACACGGTAGTTAGGGTAATGAGGGGGTGGGTGAGGGTGGGTGGGTGGGGTAAGGGTGGGTTCTATTGTCTTGATATTAATGTTAGAGGTTTTCTTTACTCTCACTCATCCCTTCCCTTCCCCCCCCTCCTCCTCCTCCTCCTCTCTCCTTCCTTCTCCTCCTTTCCTTTCTTCTTCTTCCTCCCTCTTCCTCCTCTTACTACTGTACGCGGTGGTGTTGGTGATGATGGTAGCAACATATTGGTGATGGTGTTATGGTGTTGGTGGAGGTAGTGATGGTATAGTGACTATACCCTGATCTCCTACACCCAGACTTCCCTACACCTTAACTTACACCTCAAGATTGACGATTGTAGAAACACTTATTAATATAGAATAATGATAATAATAATAATAATAATAATAATAATGAAAATAATAATAATAATGATAATAAAAATACTAATACTAATACTACTACTACTACTACTAATAATAATAATAATAATAATAACAGGTACACAAACCTTAATTAATGAGAGACACAACAGTACACACGAGGCCACACCATTAGCCACACCATTTGTTTACACGATGGGTACACATCTGCCTCCTTGTTGGCCTGACCAAGGACTGAAGACCAAGTACAGGAATGGGGTGGTTGGGTGGTAACATTAGTAGGCGTGGTTTAGGGGAATTAAACGACCATTACGAGCCAAACGACTTAAGTGCGTGTTAGAGTGTGTCTTTAAGTGTGTTTAATATACCACGCATATAAACTGACAGACTTAAGATGATTGTAAGTGTGTCGGTAAAGTTATTTGGCTCTGAAGAATTTTTTTTAACCTAACCTTAACTTGACACTATAACTATTAGTGGTTTACGTGACGTACACTGTCTTGGTAAAAACAACAAGTCATTACGCCATTACCTCCCAACCAATCACCTCCACACAGTTCATGACATCATTAACCACCTAACCAATCACCTCCACACAGTTCATGACGTCATTACCACCTAACCAATCACCTCTACACAGTTCATGACGTCATTAACCACCTAACCAATCACCTCTACACAGTTCATGACGTCATTACCACCTAACCAATCACCTCTACACAGTTCATGACGTCATTACCACCTAACCAATCACCTCTACACAGTTCATGACATCATTACCGTCCAACCAATCACCACACAAGTCATGACGTCATTACCGCTGACTAACCAATCACCACACAGTTATATACTTACCAACCAATCAGAGTCAGTAACAAGAGAATGATGTTATCGCCTGTATCCGAGTACAGTGGCTGTTGTGTTATGTATTAAAGATGTAATTAAAGATAACATAAAGCCAAGAGTTAGGTGAATGACGTTCTGCCACCTGACTGACTACCCCCCCCCCCCCTACCGCTGTGTACGTACACCTACAAACACAATATTAAAGCAGTGTGTGTGTGTGTGTGTGTGTGTGTGTGTGTGTGTGTGAGTGAGTGTGTGTGTGTGTGAGTGAGTGTGTGTGTGTGTGTGTGTGTTACGAAGCGCCATCGTCTTAAAACTCTGATTACACCACACCACCTACTACTACCACACCACCACACTACCACACCACACCCCCACACTACCACACCACACCCCCACACTACCACACCACTACCACACCACCCACACTACCACACCACACCCCCACACCCCCACCACCACCCCACCACACTACCACACCACACCCCCACACCCCCACCACCACCCCACCACACTACCACACCACTACCACACCACCCACACTACCACACCACACCCCCACACCCCCACCACCACCCCACCACACTACCACACCACACCCCCACACCCCCACCACCACCCCACCACACTACCACACCACCACACCACACCCCCACACTACCACACCACTACCACACCACCCACACTACCACACCACACCCCCACACCACACCCCACACCACACCCCCACACCCCCCCCACCACACTACCACACCACCACACTACCACACTACCACACCACCACATAAATAAACCTCAAAAACCTATCAAATAAAATAAACGGAACACTAAATGGCATCAAGCTCCCCCCCAGGAACCAATCACAGCTCGTCACACCCTCATACGCGTAGATTCTGCACTGGCAAATAGCATCCGGACAGCACCCCTCGTCCACACAACACACAATTACTGCTCATTATCCGGACAATTCGCGGTTACATGAATCCTCTGAGAGAATTATCCGTCTACATATTTGTTCAGAGAAAATGATCCGGTAAGAGTATAGAGGGGGGAGGGGGGTGGGGGGTGGGGGGAGGGGGTGAGGGTGAGAGGGGTGGGGTGAGGGGGGGGGGGGGGAGGAGTGGGGGGGGGAGGGGGGAGGGGGGGAGGAGTGGGGGGGGGTGAGGGGGGAGGAGTGGGGGGGGTTGCTGGTAATGGTGGTTATTTATGATTGTGGTAGTTGCTGTGGGTGATTACTATTACTACTACCACCATAATTACTACTACCACTACTATTACTACTACTACCACTACCACCACTATTAATACTACTACTACTGCTACTACTACTATCACCATCATTATTATTACTACTACTACTACTACCATTACCAATACTACTGCTACTAATACCACCACTACTACTAACACTACTACTAACATTACCACCAGTGACTACAACCATAACTACCTGCACTACCACATCTCCTACCCTCACTGTCACCTCCACCATCTGCTCCCACACACTAAGCTGGTGTATACAAACGTATATATTTATGTATGTAACTGAAAATATCGGCAAAACAAAGAGTGACGTCGAAACAAAACACTATCGGCAAAACATAAACAAAGAGTGACGTCAAAACAAAACACTATCGGCAAAACATAAACAAAGAGTGACGTCAAAACAAAACACTATCGGCAAAACATAAACAAAGAGTGACGTCAAAACAAAACACTATCGGCAAAACGTAAACAAAGAGTGACGTCACCACCACCATCCCCCGAGGCATACTAGACCAGGCCGAGACGCGAGAGGACCGATAACTTAACCTAACCTGTCATCTTTGCCTACTGCTAGTGTTATTAACCACCGTGCAACCACAATTAACTACCTGAACCATAATAAATTACCAGCAACCATAATAAATTACCAGCAACCATAATTAACTACCTACAACCATAATTAACTACCTACAACCACAATTAACTACCTACAACCACAATTAACTACCTGCAACCACAATTAACCACCTGCAACCACAATTAACTTCCTACAACCACAATTAACCTCCTGCAACCACAATTAACTACCTGCAACCACAATTAACTACCTGCAACCACAATTAACCACCTGCAACCACAATTAACCACCTGCAACCACAATTAACCACCTGCAACCACAATTAACCACCTGCAACCACAATTAACCATCTGCAACCACAATTAACTACCTGCAACCACAATTAACTACCTGCAACCATTATCAACCAGCCTTCAAACTCCAATCAATCACCTGCAACCCCAAATCAACCACCAGCGATCACAATCAACTACCAGCAACCACAATCAACCACCCTTCAACCGTAACCATGAAATTATAATAACATAGACGGTCAACAAAGTCAACAAACACTCGCACAATTACCGGTTCTGTCTACCTGTCTGTCTGTCTTTCCGGGTCGTGGTAGAGGCGACTGGGGACAATAGTGATTTGCCCCGCACACTGAGTTATGTGAGGGGTGGGGGTGTTATAGGGGAGGGGGAGGAGGAGGGGAAGGAGTAGTCGTGGGGGGGGGGGAAGGAGGGGAAGGAGTAGTCGTGGGGGGGGAGGAGGAAGGAGAGGTATAGTGAAGGAGGTAGAGAGAAGGTAGATAATACTTCTCCTCTGTCACTGATGGGGGGGGGGTGGGGTGGGGGGTGGGGGGAGGGGTGGGGGGAGGGAGACAAGTTGGTAGGGAAATATTTAGACATAAGTGTAAATTTCTCTACCTGTCTTTCGTCCTATTAATATGAACGCCACTGTAGGCAGAAGGTTATGGTTAGGGATTTCGTCTGGCGTAGCTTCTCTTGTTGAATTTCTTTGAGCTGGAGGAAAGACAAGAGGATAATTTTCTCTTGTTTTTTTTTGTCTATTGTTTGATGAGAGAGAGAGAGAGACGCCAGACACTTCATTGCTCGTGCTGGCGATGTTAAGAGGCCTCCTGTCTACCCCTTTGTGTCCTCCTACCTGTCCACCCCCTGATGCCCTTACCCCCTGATCTCCTTACCCCCTAATCCCCCTACCCCCCTGATCCCCTTACTCCCTGATCCCCCTACCCTCTGATCCCTTACCCCCTGATCTCCTTACCCCCTGATCCCCTTACCCCCTGATCCCTTACCCCTTGATCTCCTTACCCCCTAATCCCCCTACCCCCTGATGCCCTTACCCCCTGATCCCCTTACCCCCTGATCTCCTTACCCCCTAATCCCCCTACCCCCTGATGCCCTTACCCCCTGATGCCCTTACCCCCTGATGCCCTTACCCCCTGATCTCCTTACCCCCTAATCCCCCTACCCCCTGATCTCCTTACCCCCTGATCTCCTTACCCCCTAATCCCCCTACCCCCTGATCCCCTTACCCCCTGATGCCCTTACCCCCTGATCTCCTTACCCCCTAATCCCCCTACCCCCTGATCCCCTTACCCCCTGATCCCCTTACCCCCTGTTCCCCTTACCCCCTGATCCCCCTACCCTCTGATCCCTTACCCCCTGATCCCTTACCCCCTGATCTCCGTACCCCCTGATCCCCCTACCCCCTGATCCCCTTACCCCCTGATCTCCTTACCCCCTAATCCCCCTACCCCCTGATCCCCTTACCCCCTGATCCCACCTAGAGTTACTTCCAGGAGCTCTTTCTACCCCTGTATTTGGTCACTGATTAAGGTTCTCCGGGTGACATTCTTGTTCAACTAGCCTGACAACGACCACCACTTGAACGCTGTTGGGTGTCAGTGGCTACCAGAAAGACAGACTCCATATACCAACCGTGAATACTTAAGTTTCCCCCCCCCCCCCCTGAAAAAAACTACGTGCCATTCGCGATCACCTGATGGGCAACTGTATGTGGTAATCAAAAGACAAGGATTATACACTCTCTCTTTGAACACCTGAAGGGTTAGGGTATACCTGTCTGTGGTAATCAGAAAACATAGGGTAGGTGCCATCCGCGAACAACCAAGGTGCTGCTGCTTGTCTGTGGTAATCAGAAACACGGGGAAGGTGCCATACCATATTAGTGGGAGGGGAAGGGGTGATGGTAGAGGGAGGGGTGGGAGGGGAGGAGTGATGGTAGAGGGAGGGGTAGGAGGGGAAGGGGTGATGGTAGAGGGAGGGGTGGGAGGTGATGGGGTGATTGGAAGAGGGAGTGGTGGGAGGGAAAGGGGTGAAGGTAGAGGGAGGGGTGGGAGGTGATGGGGTGATTGGAAGAGGGAGGGGTGGGAGGTGATGGGGTGATTGGAAGAGGGAGGGGTGGGAGGGGAAGGGGTGATGGTAGAGGGAGGGGTGGGAGGGGAAGGGGTGATGGTAGAGGGAGGGGTGGGAGGGGAGGAGTGATGGTAGAGGGAGGGGTAGGAGGGGAAGGAGTGATGGTAGAGGGAGGGGTAGGAGGGGAAGGGGTGATGGTAGAGGGAGGGGTAGGAGGGGAAGGGGTGATGGTAGAGAGAGGGGTGGGAGGGGAAGGGGTGATGGTAGAGGGAGGGGTGGGAGGTGATGGGGTGATTGGAAGAGGGAGGGGTGGGAGGTGATGGGGTGATTGGAAGAGGGAGGGGTGGGAGGGGAAGGAGTGAAGGTAGAGGGAGGGGTGGGAGGGGAAGGGGTGATTGGAAGAGGGAGGGGTGGGAGAGGGAGGGGTGATGGTAGAGGGTAGGGAGGCGGGAGAAAGTAAATAGGTGGAAGAGTCATTAAAGGGTGGAAGGTAAGTGGATGGATGAAGGAGTGAAGGTGGAGAGGAGAGTGGAGGTACTATATATATGGATGGAGGGGTAACGGAGGTAGAGTGGAGGGAGGTGGAGAGGTAACGGAGGTAGAGTGGAGGGAGGTGGAGGTGGAGAGGTAACGGAGGTAGAGTGGAGGGAGGTGGAGAGGCCAGTGAGGGACACAATCTTGTTTACGAGTGTAGTGTTATCGTGAAGGTACGGCGCTACAGGTAAGGGTAGCCCGCCCCCCCCCCCCCCCCCCCCCCACCCACACACCTAGCTCACAGAAGAAGGAAGTGGTGGAGGAGGAGGAAGGGGGGGGGAGAGGAGGAAGGGGATGATACCTATATAAAAAAGTGAAGGAAGAAAAGGGTTATAAAAAAAGAAAAACAACAACAATAACAACAACAGCAACAACAACAAGAAAGGTAGCGGCAATAAAGTGTGTGTGTGTGTGGTGATGAGGCCATGTTATCAGGAGGTTGAGTCACAAAAACACGTGAGAGAGGCATTCTGAGCACCCGGACTGGACTGAGTGAGTGAGTGAGTGAGGCAGGGGGGCAGGGGAGGCAGGGGGGTGCGGGGGCAAGAGGCAGGAGGTGGCGGATCCTTCACATTCTCGATATTACTGGCAGCTTGTTACCCTCTCATCCCACATCTTGTTCAACACACTCCAGCTATGCCGCATACTTCAAGGGCCGCGTGAGGTAAACTTGACCATTACTCTTAACAAAGGGGGAGGGGGGAAGGAAGGGTAGGGGGAAGGGGGGAGGGGGGAACTACGACATTCTCAAAGGATCTTACGCTACTTTTTTTTTTACATTTATCTTAACTACAGAATATATTAGGAGAGTTATTAAACATACGACTGTCTTAAATAACATTCTGAAAGTCTCGTAAGATCAATTTTCCATTAAATGAAGATGGTGGTATTAACTCTCTCTCTCTCTCTCTCTCTCTCTCTCTCTCTCTCTCTCTCTCTCTCTCTCTCTCTCACACGCCATTCCACGCCTTCAGAGACCTCAACGAATGTCAGCCTGGATGTTTTAAATAATTCGCTGGATTGAAGGTGGCGAAGTTTAAGGGGGAAGCACGGCCGGTATGTAGGTGGTTAAGTGGTCATCTGATAGGTATGTAGGTGGTTAAGTGGTCATATGTAGGTGGTTAAGTTGTCATTTGATAGGTATGTGGGTGGTTAAGTGGTCATATGTAGGTGGTTAAGTGGTCATTTGATAGGTATTTGCAGTATTTGAAGACCCACGTGCCACTTACCTGATGTCTTGATCAAGGACACATTCTTATCTGGTGTAGTACTCAGTGCCCGCCCTGGGGGACACCTCTCTCTCTCTCTCTCTCTCTCTCTCTCTTTTTTTTTTATCTCTCCCGTTCTCTATATTCTCTCTCTCTATTTCTTTATCTATCTCTCTCACGCCCTCATACTATCTCTCTTTATCGCTCTCTCTCTCTCTTTCTCCTCTCTTTATCTCCGTCTCACTCCCTTATACACTCTCTCTCTCTCTCTCTCTCTCTCTCTCTGCTTTATACTATGTACTTAAGGTCAAATACACTGAACACCGTAATCTAACACTGACCATTGTGATTAAAGCGAGAGAGAGAGAGAGAGAGAGAGAGAGAGACAGTAGCTGCCTCACATTCCTGGCCTCAACAACTAAAGGACCTCAGACGAGGGTGGACTACTAGAGCTTCCTGTCTGGTTAGGGTCAAGTCTCGGTGCAATTTCGACGCCATATTGGATTGTCATCTCTTTGGTGTGTCGTAGTTGTTAGAGCGTTTGTTAAGAGGAGGAGGAGGAGGAGGAGGAGGAGAACAAGAAGAAGAAGAACAAGAAGAAGGAGGAAGGGGTAGAGGAGGAGGAAGGCCGGCAGGTTAAATATTTACACGCCCTTGTGGTGGTGGTGGTGGTGGCCGGAGTCAAGGGTCCCAGGCTTTCTATTGGTTGTTTAGAGTCAACAATACACAAATCACCGATGATCACTGAAATGCTGGGGCGATGTCTTCCTCCTCCTCCCTCCTCTTTTCTTCTTCCTTCCTTCCTTCTTTCCTATTAACTCTTTATTTTTCTTCCTCCTTAGCTATTACCTTCTTCTTCTTCCCTATGAATTCCTCCTTTTCCTTCCCTTTCCTCTTTGTTGTTCTTCTTCTTCCTCCTTATCCATTAACTCCTCCTCTTCCTTCTTCTATATCCTCCTATCCTATTAATTCCTTCTCCTCCTCCTCCTTCTCTACCCCTAACTCCCTCTCCTCTTCCTCCTTGCCCCGTCAGTTTGTTCAGTAAGTTTAACCAGCCAATTAGCTAGTCAATTTGTTAGCCAGTCAATTTGTCAAGTCCATTACACCTTTTTTTTAAGAAGCTCATGACAGTAACATGACAGACTGACACTAATCTTCGCCAAATTATTCCTGAACTCAAGATGCCTGACAGTAACTTTGGCGAAATTATTTGACGGTAGCGAATAAATTTTTAATATTCGCCAAATTTATTTTTTATAATAATAATAATAATAATAATTAACGGTTTATTGAAAGAGCTTGGCAGCCAGAAGGCTGAAAATATACAGTTACATATTTGGGGAATGGGTTACGAATTACAAATAATATACAAGTAACATAAGTGACACAAATAAGACATATAATAACTTAGATGGGGAAAAGCTCAAACTACAGTTCATTTCAACATAGTGACAGTGTTACAGTATTACAAGTTATTGATAATTTTTACAATGGTTGGGACTGCGCTGTTCTTATAGCGATCAGTTCGTGCACGTATGGGCTGGATGCGGTTGTGGTGTCGCACAGCAATTCTCGGACAAGGGACCTCAGGTGGTAGTAGGAGCCGGTGTCGGGGATGGTGTAGAAGCTTCTTACCAAATTTGCAGATGAGGTCGTGGTGATGGTCAGTGAGAGTCGAAAGGGTCAGTGTGTTGAGCGCTTCTTGATATGTGGAGTAGGAGGGGGAGAGAATAATCTTGCATGCCCTCTTTTGCACTTTTTCTAGGTGTTTACGTTGTGTGGCATTTAGGGAGGAAGACCAGGTGGGGGAGGCATAGGTGAGCTTGGGAAGTATGAATGTTGTGTAAACACTGAGGAGCTCGTGTGCAGGAACTCCGAGGGACTTGAGTCGGCGGAGGAGGTGGAGACGGAAACTGGAGGATTTGACAACTTCATTGACGTGTGGTTTCCAATTTAGTTTGTTGTCTATGGTGACGCCGAGGAGCTTCGTGGAATCTACAACCTGGAGTGTGTTCGGACCTAGAGTAATGGAAGGAGTGGGACAATGTCGGAGGAGAGGTTGATGTGCATAACCATGGTCTTGGTATGGTTGATGGTGACATGGTTGTTGGTGGCCCAGTTTTGGAGACTGTTCAATAAATCCTGAAGGGCGGTATAGTTGGGAGCAGAATTGTTGACGCTGATCCCAATGGTGGAGTCGTCGACATATTTCCAGCGAGCAGGGGTTTCTCTTAGGGCATCATTGATGAGCATAAGGAAGCAGAGTGGTCCCATCTTGGTGCCTTGGGGGACGCCACAGGTGAGTGACTGAGAGGTGGAGACAGCCCCTCGGAAGCGTACAGCTTGGCGTCGGTCACTGAGGAAGTCTGTAAGCCATGGTATGAGGCTTCTTCGAAGCCCGAGGTCAATAGCTTTGTTGATGATTATATTGTGGTCGACTAGGTCGAACGCTTTAGTGAAATCAATGAAGGCGACAGCTACAGACGTTTTTCGTTTCTCGAGATGGCGGTATATGTAATCGAGAAAGCTGACAAGACAGTGAGTGGTGGAGGAAGTTTTCATGTTGCCAAATTGCTGAGGGTCTACGACTCCTGCAATATCAGCATAAGCCCAGTCGAACACAAAACTTTCACAGATTAGGCTGGGTATTGGGGTGATTGCAATAGGTCGTAGCTGATTTAAGGATTGTGGGCTGGTTGACTTGGGCACTGGTGATACATAAGAGGTTTTCCAGTCAGCTGGGCATCTGGCTTGACTGAGAGAAGCATTGATGATGGAGCAGAGGGGTTTAGCAAGCTCCGGGGAGAACTCCTTGAAGAGTTTCATTGGTAAGTCAATGGGGGTGGTAGAGCGTTTTAATTTTAGTTTGTCCAGGCGTTTTGCTACGTCAAATTCTTCTACTAAGTCAGTGGGAAGGGGGGCTGGTAGGTAAGCAGGGAGAGTGGTTGTGTCAAGCCGTGGGAGCGTCTGGCATATAGTAGCGAAATGTGACTGTGAACTGACTGACTGTCTGTGGTGTATGATAAAGTAACTGTTAACTGGGGAGTGTGACTGATGCGACGATGGACAGACAGACAGACAGACACAGGCAGACAGACAGACATACATTTTGGTTAAGACTGACGATGTTGACGGAGAGAGAGAGAGAGAGAGAGAGAAAGAGAGAGGGAAGGAAGGAAGGAAGGAAGGAAGGAAGGAAAAACAGACGAAAATATAAACGAACTGACAGCAATTCCAACTACCTATCCAATTTCACCTTTAATAAACAACAGCAACAACAACAACAACACACCCAAACAACAACCATCACTACCACAACTACCACCAACCACAATAACAACCACCACCACCACAATAACAACCAAACAACCACCACCACCCAAACAACAACCATCACTACTACCACCACCACCAAAACAACCACCATCACACAATAACAACCAAACAACCACCACCACCCAAACAACAACCATCACTACTACCACCACCACCCAAACAACCACCAACTACCACCACCCAATGATAATAAATGCTGAAATAATATGGTCGTTGGCAACTTGTACTTCTTATAGTGCCAGTGTGTGTAAATTAGTTCGGACATATTTTCAATAACACACCTTGCCACATAAAGGCCTCTAATTAATTGGTTAAATTACAGATACTGATAAATATAATGCTCACCTGGGCAACACACACACACACACACACACACACACACACACACATACATCAGGTTAATTGAGTAATACTGTATTGTAATGTTTCCGGCGCCAAATAGGGAAGGTCTATTATTGTTCCCTATTTCTCCGCTATACTTCCACTATCCCTATCTATTTATCCGCTATATTTCACTATTTCTGTTATTTCTCTACTATACCTCACTATTTCTGTCTATTTCTCAACTATACTTCATTATTTCTGTCTATTTCTCCGCTATACTTCACTATTTCTGTCTATTTCTCAACTATACTTCACTATTTCTGTCTATTTCTCTACTATACTTCACTATTTCTGTCTATTTCTCCGCTATACTTCACTATTTCTCTACTATACTTCACTATTTCTGTCTATTTCTCTACTATACCTCACTATTTCTGTCTATTTCTCAACTATACTTCACTATTTCTGTCTATTTCATCATCTATTTATGCCTCACTAATTCCCATCCTCCCACTTACCACGCACTTCTAAATCCCTTAAGTGTATAAGTACTTCTTTTAACTTAAGAGTCTTTATGTACTTGAAAGTGGTTCCTCGATTTAAGTAATTATATTGTATATTTTTTAAGTAATTAATTTATTCAATGTAATTATGTCTTTGAACTAACACCTGTAATTAATTCCCTTAAGGTGTGTGTGTGTGTGTGTGTGTGTGTGTGTGTGTGGGCGCTTCACTTAAGGTCGAAAACACGATATATCCCCGAACTCAGCCAATCCTCTCTCTCTCTCTCTCTCTCTCTCTCTCTCTCTCATCCCCCCCCCCCCTCCACCCTCTTGTTAAAATACTCAGATCTTGTGTGTGTGTGTTGATCAAACTTGTTCGTCCTGTTGAAGGGTGAGTGGGGAGTGGCGAGAGGGCAAGGAGTGGGAGTAGAGAGGGAGGAGAGGGGTTAACCAGTATAACGGCCAAGTTTTAAGAAGATCCGTCCAGTATTTCAAGAGTTTTCACACACACACACACACACACACACACACACACTGTAAACTCAATCAACTATTTCTTTAAGTTTACAATTCCATTATTTCTCACGCGGTAAACTCTCATCTCTTAATTATTATAATTATTACAAATTCGTAAAAGTAATTAACAATAACAATTTCCCATTCTCTATAATCAAACCTCTTAATATAATTAGCTCACAAAGTACAATGACTCGGTAATTAAAGTCTAATTACTTTTTTATTTTTTTTTTACAATGGCAACGCTTGTATAAAAAAAATTTAATTACTTTTGTTCGTAAATTGTAAATAAGTCTTCCAGTGTAATTATTATTTTTCACAGTATAAATTATTATCGTTTAAAATGTAATTATCACAGAATATTACTTTTCAATATCAAATGTAATTATATAGCATAGCCCAAAGTTATGTATTGAAATATAATTATTATAATCCAAACTATAACTATTTTTAATAAAAGTAATTTGAAAATATAAAAAAATTGAATTAGTAATCAAACTAAACACACATATATATATTTAAAAAGGTAATTAATGTCCGTATCTAACTTAAACTAATTGCTAAGTAGAATTTCTCCACCAATTACAGTTTATAATCCACCAAACGAGCCATTTTGTAATCAGTTCCTCATACTTAAAATCAATTATTATTAAAAAAAAAAAAAGTAATTAATTTCTACACCACAATACTGATAATCAAAAATGTAATTCTTTCTCACACCCGCAGCCAATAATTAAAGTATAATCGAATTTCTTACAACACAAAGAGTATAATAATTTGCAAAGTAATAATTATATTTATCTTACTCTGGAAAACCAAGGACTTTTTTTTTTGGGGGGGGGGGAAGGGAAGGGGGGAAGGGGGGAGGGTGAGGAACAATTTACTTTTTATAATATATTTCTTTTATTCCTGTAATTTTTTGGCTATCTATCTACTGCTCTCTATGTATGTATGTATGTATGTATGTATGTCTCGTGCAAGTTTTCTTTTTAACGTAATTCTCTCTCTCTCTCTCTCTCTCTCTCTCTCTCTCTCTCTCAATGCACACATGAGTCGACCGCTTCAGGTATGTGATTGCTAAACCAACAAGCACAGAAACTCTCGGTAAATGTTTCGAGGCTTCACACTCGGTATTCGACACTTGAAGCTGAAGTGATGTACACACACCTAAGAACATTTTTCGGGAGTTTTTTATCTTCTTCTTCGTCTTCTTTTTGGAGGAGGAGGAGGAGGAGGAGGAGAGGGAGGGGGTGGAGGAGGAGGGGAGAGAAGAGGAGAGGAGGGGGTGAATATGGGGGGGGATGAAGGAAAGGGATGATGAGGGGGAAGCAAATGGAGGAGGAGGAGTAGAAAAAGGGGGTGAAAAGGAAGGGTGGGAGGAGGAGGAGAAGGAGGAAGTAGTGGAGATAGAAGAAGAGAAGGAAAGGGGATAGAGGAGAAGAAAAGCAGCAAAATTAAAGAGGAGAGAACAAAAAGGAAGAAGAAGATAATGAAGAACAAGAACAACAAGAACATCTACCCCCCTCCCCCCCCCCCCCCACGAACCTCCCGGACGTGTGATAATAACCAGTGAGTATTGTTCATTATTTTCACAGCGTCTCCCAAGAGTGATAAAGCCAGACAGGATCCCACGAGATAAGAAAACACTAAACTGTCAGGAGAAAATTAACCTGGAGTGTCTAATCTTTAGGTGATCCCAAGGCTGTTTGCTGTAATGAGGTAAGGACGTGTGTACAGTGGCTAGTGGTGGGGAGAGGGAAGAGGGGGAGGAGAGGGAAGAGGGGGAGGAGAGGGGGAGGAAGGAGAGGGAAGAGGGGGAGGGGAGGGAAGAGAGGAGGAAGGAAAGGGAGGAGGGGAGGAGAGGGAAGAGGGGGAGAGGGAAGAGGGAGGAAGGAGAGGGAGGAGGGGAGGAGAGGGAACAGGGGAGGAGAGGGAACAGGGGGAAGGAGGGGAGGGGGAGGAGAGGTCGAGGGGAGGAAGAGAGGAAGGGTAGGAAGAGAGGGAAGAGGGGGGGAGAATAGGGAGGGGGGAAAGTGGAGAGGAAGGTAAGCAGGAGGTGACCATAACACACTGGCTTTGTTTACCTCAGTTGGCACAGGTTGAGTATGTGTGTACGTGACCTGGTGACCGCCCCGCCCCGCTTGCCCGGCCCCACCTGCCCCGTCCCGCTCCACTTGCCCCACCCCACCCCGCTTGACCCACCTCATTCTGCTACCTGTTGCCATTCTTCCCACTCTAAAACGCACATTCTAACACATTTGTCCTTGATTTAAAACATTTACACAGCAGAACCTATGAACGTTACACCTAACCTAACCTAACCCTAACCCTAACCCTAACCTAACCTAACCCAACCCATCCTTTGAAGTAAAATATCTGAAGAAAAAAAAATCCCACCAAATAGAAGTAACACGAAAACAACATGATGATGATGATGATGATGGTGATGATGATGATGATGATGATGATGATGATAATAATGCACTACAAAAGGTCTATCTTTGAGGTCATGTAAATCTGTAGTTATCATTACCCAAACAATATTTATTCTTTAAATTATCAAGGTAATTATCACACCTGTAAACTACGATAATCACTTACCGATTAATAACCCTCTCTAATTACCCTCACCAACCACCCAGGGAGGAGGTGTGTCTCAGCCAACCACACAAACACGCAACTCTCCACTAATGACAAACCACCCAAAAAATTACTATCAACCAATCACATCATGCGGCATGTTATTTCCACCAATCACAACACCACGCGACGGTAACCACGAGAGAGGGAGGTGGGGTGTGAGGGAGTGGGGGTGAGGGAGGGGGGTGGGGGTGAAGGAGGGGGTGAGGGTTAAGTGCCTAAACGCCAATCAAAACAAAAGTTGGTCTCCGTCAATCAAAACATCACGCGCGCCAACCGACCTGAACCAGAAACAACATTATATCTGCGTGCACAAGGAACGCCCCCCCCCCCTCACCCCCTCCTCTCACCAACCCCCCCTCTCCCTCCCTTCACCAACCTCCTTACCCCCACCAACCTCATCTACCTCTCCTCCTCCCCTCAAGCCGATGACGATGACGAGGAGGACGAGGAGGAGCGTAAGAGTAAAAGTGCTGCCTGAGTTGCTGCAGGAGACCCAAATGATTCATTCCAAATTTACGGCGGGTTAATTGCCAATAAAGAAAATGGAACGGGTGCTTCATATCGTTTTCTGAGGAACTGTTGAAGGGGTAACTGCGCAATAATTACACGGGCCGCGGTAATATACAACTGTCTATTGTAATTTTACCTAGAAGCCGCCACATTAATCTGCTTTCATTATTAATGGAAATAAGCCGTGGCATGGAGGAGATAATGGAGGGCTGGCGGCAAGACAAACACACACACACACACACACACACACACACACGTGCGCTAAATCGCTGCAAGCTTTTATCAGAACTTACACTCACTCACTACAGTACTGGCTGGCTGGCTGGCTGCAATAACAATTAACACAGTGGACGATGCATACAGGTGAGGGTTGAGTTACAGGTGAGGTTAACAGGTGAGGGTTGAGTTACAGGTGAGGTGAACAGGTGAGGGTAGAGTTACAGGTGAGCTTAACAGGTGAGGGTAGAGTTACAGGTGAGGGTAGAGTTACAGGTGAGGACAGGTGAGGTTAACAGGTGAGGGTAGAGTTACAGGTGAGGTTAACAGGTGAGGGTAGAGTTACAGGTGAGGTGAACAGGTGAGGGTAGAGTTACAGGTGAGACATACAGTTATAGGTAATTTTTCTATCTTGTTATTTACTTGTTTATATTTACGCGTCATATTGTTTATTTTTCTCGTTTACTTGATTATCTTGTTATTTATTTAGTATTTATTTATATCTTTTCTTTATTATTATTATTATTAGTAGTAGTAGTAGTAGTAGTAGTAGTAGTAGTAGTGTAAATATTAAGTACAGTATATGTATCAAATGAGAACTCTACTCGCGGCTGACGACTGACACACCCAGGACGTCAGCAGCGCCCTCGTAGTTACACACACAGGCTGACGACTATCTGATACTGGGGGGGGGGGGGGGGGACTGAACCACGCCGGGGGACGGGGTGGAGCTGTGAGTGGTAAAGTCGAGTAGGATGAGTGGGGTGTTGGAGTGGGAGAAACCCAGTGTGGTGGAGGAGAAGAGGGGTGAGTGGGGGTGGAGGGGGGGGGTGATGGAGGACTTAGTGTGGGGTGGAGGGGTTAGTGAGTAGGGGTGGAACTGGAGTGAATGGGAGTGGTGTAGGGGGGGGGGAGGTGGGGTTGACTGGGTCTGTTACCGGTATTACTGGGTAGAGATGAGCACGTGTGTACTCCCTGACCCCCCCCCCCCCCCCCACTGTACTGGATTATTATTATTATTATTATTATTATTATTATTATTATCGTTGTTGTTTTGAAGAGAAATAATATTCACAAAGGAGCAAGTTGAGGGCGGGGTGGTGGCAACAGTATGGGTAGGAACAAGGCACACACACACAGAGGGTGGCCAACAACTTCTCTTTATCTCTCCCCGCCCGTGTCCGACACATCACTGGCGATAACCTTACGATAACCACACACCACTACCACCATCACCACTACTACTACTACTACCACCACTGCCTCCTTCATCACTACTACCACCATCACCACTACTACTACTACTACCACCACCACTGCCTCCACCATCACCACTACTACCATCACCACTACTACTACTACCACCACCACTGCCTCCTTCATCACTACTACTACCATCACCACTACTACTACCACCACTGCCTCTTTCACCACTACTATCACCATCACCACTACTACCACCACTGCCTCCTTCATCACTACTACCACCATCACCACCACTACTACTACTACTACTACCACCACCACTGCCTCCACCATCACCACTACTACTACTACCACCACTGCCTCCTTCATCACTACTACTACCATCACCACTACTACTACCACCACTGCCTCCTTCATCACTACTACCACCATCACCACTACTACCACCACTGCCTCCTTCATCACTACTACCACCATCACCACTGTCACCACAATCTTCACTACTACCACTATTACCCTCCCTCAGACAAACCAGATGGGCAGTTCTGGTGATCCCCGACACGCTGACACCATAAATAAGTCGACTGACACACACACACACACACACACTATGATGCTAACTGATGCAAACTCCAGCCAATCACGTGTTAACAGACAGACAGACAGATCAATAGACCGACCGACAAAGAGACAGACAGAGAGACAGAGAGACAGAAGACACAGTAATGAAGACATCGCAAATTACTACGTCAATTAAAGCGCCCCACAAGACGTCAACAACACACCTTAACCACAAGAGTGAGACAACATTTCTCCTCCTCTAATCTCTACCTTATTTTCCCTACCTTATTTTCCCCCCCATCTAATTTCACCTATCTTATTTTTCCTATCTTATTTTCCCTACCTTATTTTCCCCCCATGATATTTCCCCTATCTTATTTTCCCTATTTTTTTATAATTTTTCTATCTATTTTTTTTAGCCGATTTTAACATCTTACTTCCACACACATTTTTATCATTATTATTTTCTTAATCGTATTTTCCCTTATTGTCATTATCTTATTTAATCTTATTTTTCATTTATTTCCCCCCCCCCCCCCATTTTATTTTCTACCTCCCCTTATTTCCCTATAGTAATCTCCTCTTGGTCATTGAGGCTGGAACGTTGAGGTGATTGGTCAAACACTGAGACCGAGACTAACAAATATACAGTAAGAAGAATATATCAATAAATAAACGAATAAAAGTAGGAGGTGGGGATAGAAGGGGTGAAGGAAGGGGTGAAGGGGAGGGGTGAGGGGAGGGGTGAAGGGGTGAGGGGGAGTGGGGGAGGTGGGTGATGGTTAGACGAGCAGAATGTGATTAATCTTACCTCTCAATGGGGCTAGGTGAGTGGTTAAGAAATCAATCAATATCTATTTATAAATTAATAAATAAATAATAATAATAATAATAATAATAATAGCGTTGTTAATATTGTTGTTGTTGTTGTTATTGAAATGTTTGCTGGTGGTGGTGGTTGAGGGGAGAAGGGCGATATGGACGGGAAACTAGGACAAAAACAGAGCCAGGACGGGACAGAACGGGACGGAAGGTGACGCCAGGACGGGACAGGGCTTAGACGGGGCAGGTTGGAGGCAGGGGGGGGGGGGGGGAGGGTGAGGAGGGGCGGCCACCACAAGAGAAGGGAACAAAGCGCGCGGGCTCTGGTGGCGCTGGAATGCACACCCGCCATTCTTGCCTCGTTACCACACTCATTCACAGCCCCGCCGCCAGCACTACCACCCTGCCCCGCCGCCACCCTCATAGTGCCCCGCCACCATCTCGCCCCCCCTCGTGCCCCGCTACTTCCTTGCCCCGTCGCCACCTTCCCCCATCACCACACTCTCCCTTCCCTCTCACAATCTAATTCCACCACACCGTTACCTCATCACGTAGACGACCACCATCACCAATAGGTACAACAATCATCAAGACAAAATTCACTACCCTTCACCACCAACTACCACCATCACCACCACTCCTACCACCACCACCAGGTGTCACCACCACCAACAGGTACCACAATCATCGGGGCAACATCCAGTACCCTTCATCACCCGGGTTAAATAATCCCTTGCCACCACCACCACCATCACCTCTGCCTCAATTACTGTCATCATCGTCATCTCGCCCCTACTACTTGTCATCACCATCCTGTTGCCACCTTCTTGGTCATCACCATAAATCTGGACGCCATTATAGCCTCACCACCAACCTGCTGCTCCACTACACCTCCCTCTTTAATATACAGTAGTACCATTACACCTCTAGTGTCCACAGCCTCCAGTGTAACCACATCCTGGCTCCTTCACACCTCTGTTAGCACATCCTGGCTCCTTCACACCTCTGTTAGCACATCCTGGCTCCTTCACACCTCTGTTAGCACATCCTGGCTCCTTCACACCTCTGTTAGCACATCCTGGCTCCTTCACACCTCTGTTACCACATCCTCATCCAGGCTCCTTCACACCTGTTACCACATCCTGGCTCCTTCACACCTCTGTTACCACATCCTGGCTCTTTCACACCTCTGTTACCACATCCTGGCTCCTTCACACCTGTTACCACATCCTGGCTCCACACCTCTGTTCCAGTGTTACCACATCCAGGCTCCTTCACACCTGTTACCACATCCTGGCTCCTTCACACCTCTGTTACCACATCCTGGCTCCTCCCACCTGTTACCACATCCTGGCTCCTTCACACCTCTGTTACCACATCCTGGCTCCTTCACACCTGTTACCACATCCTGGCTCCTTCACACCTCTGTTACCACATCCTGGCTCCTTCACACCTGTTACCACATCCTGGCTCCACACCTCTGTTCCAGTGTTACCACATCCAGGCTCCTTCACACCTGTTACCACATCCTGGCTCCTTCACACCTCTGTTACCACATTCTGGCTCCTTCACACCTGTTACCACATCCTGGCTCCTTCACACCTCTGTTACCACATCCTGGCTCCTTCACACCTGTTACCACATCCTGGCTCCTTCACACCTCTGTTACCACATCCTGGCTCCTTCACACCTGTTACCACATCCTGGCTCCACACCTCTGTTCCAGTGTTACCACATCCAGGCTCCTTCACACCTGTTACCACATCCTGGCTCCTTCACACCTCTGTCACCACATCCTGGCTCCTTCACACCTGTTACCACATCCTGGCTCCTTCACACCTCTGTTACCACATCCTGGCTCCTTCACACCTGTTACCACATCCTGGCTCCACACCTCTGTTCCAGTGTTACCACATCCAGGCTCCTTCACACCTGTTACCACATCCTGGCTCCTTCACACCTCTGTTACCACATCCTGGCTCCTTCACACCTCTGTTACCACATCCTGGCTCCTTCACACCTCACATCAACATAACAAACGACGCCTCCAATTTAGAAACATATCAGTTCAGTCGTTATTTTGTAAACACTATCGGTGCTAAATCTTGTTACCATTTGTCGAGTTATTAAAACCGTGTAAAAAGTTGTAAATTGTTAGGGCAGAATTACCTGTATGTCAGAGCAGAGGAGTCAGTCGTTTCTGGGCAGTCAGTTGTATGTCAGATTAGAGGAGTCAGTTGTTTTGAGGGTAGAGTCATATGTACAAGTATGTCAGATCAGATTCCATATATGTTTCAAGGTAAGTCTACTTAATTGTCAGGGGAGTCACATGTGTGTCATATATGTAGTGACAAAATGATTATCAAGGCAGAGTCCAGCTTATAAGTGAGAGAAGTCACCTGTGTGTCCGACCGGTTTATTTATTTGCTGGAGGGGTCACATGTGTAGGGTGCTGTCAGGGGTCACATGTGTAGGGTGCTGTCGGGTCACATGTGTAGGGTGTCTGTCATAGGTCACATGTGTAGGGTGCTGTCAGGGGTCACATGTGTAGGGTGCTGTCAGGGGTCACATGTGTAGGGTGCTGCCAGGGGTCACATGTGTAGGGTGCTGCCAGGGGTCACATGTGTAGGGTGCTGTCATGTGTAGGGTGCTGTCAGGAGTCACATGTGTAGGGTGCTGTCAGGGATCACATGTGTAGGGTGCTATCAGGGGTCACATGTGTAGGATGCTGTCAGGGGTCTCGTTAAGGGCCTTGTATAAGAGACAATGTGAGGGTGGCGGTGAGAGGACCCGTGTTTGGGGGTTAGTAAGCCTGTGTTTAGGGCGATAAAAAGGGTTATTTCGTGGTTACTGGGGCTCAGGACCGGGGCCAGTGACGGGGCAGTGTCAAGGCGTGTTGGGGGAATGCTATTATCAGGGCGTGTTGGAACAGTGTCGGGGCAGCGTTGGGGTAGTGTTCGGGGCAGCGTTGGGGTAGTGTTCGGGGCAGCGTACAGGACCCTTATAGAAATACCCTCCCACGATTTATATACCTGCAGTGTGTTAAGAGGTTGTGGTGGGCAGTGTTGGGACAGGTTTGTAGGTGTGTGGGATGAAACTGGGGGTAATTGGAACGAGTTGTGACTGCATAATAGGCAATTAGAGCACGAATGGGACACACTACGATGATTGGGACAGTAGGAGAAGCAACAGGAGGAGACGCAGAAGAAGGTACACACAGGCAGCAACAGAAGCAGACGCAGAAGAAGGTATACACAGGCAAGAGGAGGGTGGGACAGAGGGGGGGGAGTGGGGTGGATGGTAGGGGCGCCGCCGAGGTCTCCAGTCCGTCACGCTCAACACACACGTCACAACCACAGTCAATTGGTGCCGCCGTGAAATGTCTTGATTCCAAAGGCGTGTAATGGGGATTTCATGGGGGTTATTCACGTTATGAGAGGGTAATGGGGTGTGCCCTCCTCATTAACATACGATCATATCTCATTCCATCCATCGGTGGGAGGAGGGGTGAGGGAGAGGAGGGGAAAGAGAGATGAAAGGGAGGGGAGGACTCACTTTCAGTCCTCCCCATAGTCCAAGAACAATATTTTTATCCTTCAACTATCGGTCACTCCTTCCTCAGTCACACCACGAGACAGATTTCAACTAAACCCGCTGAGGTGGTGGAGTGAGCTGCTGAGTACAATCATCCCCTCTTATTTTCCCATTACACTTGCATCTTTTGTCGCATGTCTTAAATACTTGCAACATGTATTAGTGTGTGTGTGGACTAGGGTAAACACACACACACACACACACACACACACACACACACACACACACATACACTGTTATTAAAGTCATCATCAACACCTCGTCTCTAAAACATAAATATGACCTCCCCAGTTTTACACACACACACACACACACACTCACACACACACACACACACACACACACACACACTGCAAATCTCCTGTCACCCAACACTTCTGGTCACATACCTAGCTGTGAGAACACGAGTACCAGGGTTCGACACCAGGTAAAATCCCTATACCTGCCCACCCTATACTTGTCTCCCTAACACCCTTATACCCATCACTTTCCTAATATAAGGTATAAGTTGTGTTTAAGTATAAGGAGTAACTTGGTATGGTCGTGGCCAAGTACAGTTCAATTAGATTTACTTGTATACACTGTTCACGTAGAATCACGGACCAAAACTGTACGTTTTACCTGTACACGGACGGACTCTAGGCTGATTGACGGTAAACTGATTCTAGCCTGACGGTACATTGATTCTAGCTGACGGTACTCGGACTATAGCCTGACGGTACACTGACTCTAGCCTGACGGTACACATTGACGCACTCTCCTTGTCATATCTGGTCGAACTGTGTCATGTCAGCCTGAACTGTGTCATGACAGTGAGAGAAGTGTCATGTTTGGTTGAACTGTGTCAGGTAAGGGTGAGATGTGTCATGTCTGGTTGAACTGTGTCATGTCAGGGTGAGATGTGTCATGTCAAGGTGAGATGTGTCATGTCAGGGTGAGATGTGTCATGTCAGGGTGAATTGTGTCATGTCAGGGTGGGCCATGTCTGGTTGAACTGTGTCATGTCAGGGTGAGATGTGTCATGTCTTGTTGAACTGTGCCATGTCAGGGTGAGATGTGTCATGTGTCAGTTGTTCACCCACAGATGTCGTCGTTGAGCAGCACATCACCCTACACATCATCGTGGTGTGGTGTGTGTCTGTGAGCGCCACCAACCTTGTCCCTGTACTGTACCTCCCTGGGTGAGAGGCACAATACGCCACCGCACTCACCTCCGCCTCTGGCTGTGTGAGTGTCGGGACACACTTAGATGGGTGGGAGGCGTGGCCCGGCGCCCACACTGGGAGCGGGCGGCGTCACCTAAGCGTCAAGGTGGGCGCCCACCCTCGCCCACACTGCCCGGGACAGTGTTTACACTGAGGCAGGGCTCTGGGTGGCGGCTGGTGACAGGACCCGCCTGACGAGGTGGTGTGTGTGTGTGGTGGCGGCAGTTGTGGGTCTTGGGGGCGCGAGGTGGTGCACCGACCACGTCGCCACACATCAACGTCACCTACGCTTATCGCTCCCACATTTCGCTAACGACGTCTCCTCCAGTGGTCACCTGGCCCAGCCTGCGCCGCCCACGGCCCGCTCCTTCACCACCTTCTTTTTCTAAAGTTTTATTGGTGGTAGCGTTTAGTAGGGGCCGGGGTGTGCGGGGGCCGGTGTGACAGCGGTAACATGTGTGCGTTATCAGGGGACACGCGCACTGCTGACAGGTAACATTCCTAAGCTGGCCGGGCCGTGGCGCTCCCTGCGTCTACCTGTCTGGCCCCTCATCCTCATCATGACATTATAAACGAGCTCCCATTAAAACAACTACCAAGCCACACCGGCCTGCCCAGCACCACCGCGCCACCTAACCCCCCCTACCTGATTACCACAAAAGAGGCCGTGCGTGGCGCGGGGATAAGGGCGGAGGTGGCGTGGAGGGCGCGGATGGTGGCGCCCCGCTCACACGCACACGTCCACTCCTCTCAGCCTCAGAGCTGGGCCGCGTGCGAACTCTAGGTGGGTGTCTTGCCTCCTGCCCCTCTCACCACCACCCTCCACCAACACCACGCCTCTCCTTGCCTCCCCACCACGCTCCTCCCAATGTCTTCCTCCTATCCCACACAACCACACGCCACCGGGAAGACACACCAAGACTCCTCACGCCGGAGATGAAGCCAAGAAACAAAGGGTTGAGTGGGAGAGTGAGTTGGCGTGGAAGTGACAGTGTTGCCAAATTGGTGTGGTTGGTGGCGTGACGGGCAATTTGACAACGCCGCGGGCCGCCCGTCGCGAGGCCAGAGGGGCACCCGCAACTCTCCTCCTGCCAGCCCTGCAACGCTGCCAGCGCCTCACACCCCTCACCACGACACACACACACACCCACCACACACACAAACACCCACACACACACACACAAACAACAACCCATACACCCAGAGAAATAAAAGTAGGAGGGAGGTGTTAGGGAGGAGGACCGTCCCGGGGTGACGGAGTGCCCGGGCTACACCAGTAGGAGGCCAGAGTTATTTTTCCCTACCGCCGCGTGTGACACTGTCCTGTCCTAACCTAACCTAACCTAACCTAACCTAACCTAACCTACCCTGCCCTGCCCCCCTCCCCCCACCCAGGCTTTTGTTCCTGTGTGCAGCCTTCAACCTGTGCCTCGTCCTCACTGCACTGTGCTGTGCTGTGTAATGTTGTGTTGTGCTGGGCGGGAAGAGGGTATTGCGCCAGCCCCACTGTGGGCGGAGAATACTGGGAGAGTGTCAGTGTGGGCGGGGGTGAGGCGGTCTCGCATCAGTGTGGGCGGGGGTGAGGCGGTCCACCCTACATGACACACATACTGAAAACTTAACGTGTTCCAAAACATTCACACACACACACTGTAACCTTGTGTGTGAGAGCCAGGGCATTGTGTACACCAGCCACAAGAGTTTACAAACCACCTCATCACTATAGTAACACGAATCACTTAATTACATTTTATACTAATTTCCTTTACCCAATTTTCTTCAGCAAAACCAAATTAAATAAAAAAATAAGTTTCATTGTAAAAAACAACAACAATTCAATTTATACAATTACACATTCAGAAGACTTCATTAAAAATATGAGACCAATTATTAAAAGCAGGATTTTCTGGAGACTAAAAAAATAATGTTGATTTACACCCTACACCCCCCTCTCCCGCACTCTAACACCCCCCTCTCCCGCACTCTAACACCCCCCTCTCTCTCCCGCACTCTAACACCCCCCCTCTCCCGCACTCTAACACCCCCCCCTCTCCCGCACTCTAACACACTTTCGTTCCCCACACACACTTACATCACTCACTCCCACACTTCCCAACACACCCATACAACTTTACCCCCCACACACTCACATCCCACACACGCCCACATCCTACACACAAGCCCACACACACATACCTACATCCCCCATACCCACACCTCACACTAGCCCACGCCCACATTCTACACACAAGCCCACACACACACACACACCTACATCCCCCATACCCACACCTCACACTAGCCCACGCCCACATTCTACACACAAGCCCACACACACACACACACCTACATCCCCCATACCCACACCTCATACTCGCCCACGCCCACATTCTACACACAAGCCCACACACACCTACATCCCCCACGCCCACACCCCACGCCCACACGCCCACACAAGGAAGGTAAAGTGATCAGGTTTATAATTAAAGGAAGGGAAACATTCGAAGAATTTCTCAACATCCAATCAAGATAAATGGTTCAGTGTGTGTGTGTGTGTGTGTGTGTGTGTGTGTGTGTGTGTCTGTGTGTGTGTGTAAGAGGAGAAGGAAGGCGAAGTAGAGAGGGAGTGTCTAGATCAGTCAGTCGACCAGTCAGTCAGCCACTCAGTCAGTTTGCTAGCAGTTTAAAACGCCTAGTAGTCGATCACGCCCCCACCACCTCCCCCCAACTCCCTTCCTTACCCCTCCCTTCACTCCCCCTCCCCCCTACTCCCTTCCTTACCCCTCCCTTCACTCCCCCTCCCCCTCACCATCACAGACATACACACAAGGTTCCATTGAAGACCTTAATGCCGTACGCTGCCGTCACTCTGCCCTGCGGCTCTCTACCCCGTCAGCACCTTCACCCTCGCCTGCGTGTACTGCCCGTCAATACATACATACATACATACATACATACATACATTAAATACACACACACACACACACACTTATGCACAATTCAGATACAACCCGACAACAACTACACAACAGACCCATAACAAACACAACAAACAAACACACGGTAACATTTAACAAACACTTTATACACATTCTATAACAAATTCTGTATAATGATGTCCTTACATAAACACACTATATAACAAACAAACAAAACCCCACTGTAACATAAACACACCCAGAACAAACACAGTTACAAACACAGTTAACAAACACACCCGGAACAAACAGTAACAAACACACTCCTAAAACAAACACAGCTACAAACACACACTCACAAACACCATTCAAACACACAAACTGTCCTCATAAATTACATTACCTCAAAATAAACAGTTCCATTTAAAAAAAAAAAACACACATGCAATTAAAAAAAAAAACACAAGAATCACAACAAGTGTCATAATTCATACGACCGCAAACACATACAAATTACAAACACTTACTGAACAAACACGGCTTTAAAAATGGGACAGACACGGACAGACAGACACACACACACACACACACACACACACACACACACACACACACAGGTTCCCAGGACACAGGTAAACAAACAATAGGCCGCAACAAACACCACATACACACACAACACACTCTTCATCCCCCACACAACACACTCTCCATCCCCCACACAACAACACACTCTCCACCCCCCACACTCTCCATCCCCCACACAACACACTCTCCACCCCCCACACAACAACACACTCTCCACCCCCCACACAACAACACACTCTCCATCCCCCACACAACAACACACTCTCCACCCCCCACACTCTCCATCCCCCACACAACAACACACTCTCCATCCCCCACACAACAACACACTCTCCACCCCCCACACAACAACACACTCTCCACCCCCCACACAACAACACACTCTCCACCCCCCACACAACAACACACTCTCCACCCCCCACAACAACACACTCTCCATCCCCCACACAACAACACACTCTCCACCCCCCACACAACAACACACTCTCCACCCCCCACAACAACACACTCTCCACCCCCCACAACACACTCTCCACCCCCCACAACAACACACTCTCCATCCCCCACAACAACACACTCTCCACCCCCCACACAACACACTCTCCACCCCCCACAACACACTCTCCATCCCCCACAACAACACACTCTCCACCCCCCACACAACACACTCTCCACCCCCCACACAACACACTCTCCACCCCCACACAACAAAGAAGGACCCCCACCTCCTGCTTCCTACACGAAAAACACCACCCCCACACAACACACCCCCCACCTACCCCACCCCACACCCCCCCCACAACAAACAAGGTCCCACCCCCTGCCCCTCCCACCATTTAGAGGCGGAAGAAGCGTCATTCATCAGAGGTGCAGTCATCCCAGAGACGGTAGACCGAGCGTGGATAATACCGATGATTTGTGTGGTATAATGGCCCCGGCGAGACGCACAGGGTATAATCACTCACAGGACGAGTGCTCACTACTAATTCCTTCTACCTCGCCAGTAGTTAAGGCATTGTCTACTACCTACCACCCATCCACCGACCCTCCCCCTACTCCTACTACCCGCGACAGATCTCAATTAAGGAGTCGGTGCAGGAATGGTGATGTCCTCTTGCCTCGTCTAGCGCGATCTTCTCTAGCTGTCTTCGTGTTGTTGATACCATCACTGCCTGCCTCTCCCCTCCCTCCCTCCCCCCCCCCTCTCTCTCTCTCTCCCCTCCCTCCCCCCTCTCTCTCTCTCTCTCTCTCTCTCTCCAGGGGTTTGTAAATGTGTCATTGTGTACTTTGCCTGTTTACCTACTTGTCTGCTTATCGCTGCTTGCTCCTACTTCCCTACCTCCTTACCCACCTACCGCTGCCTGCTTCCTCCTACATACCCATATAGTTATCAACAATATCTAGAGCTTCCTGCAAATACCATCAGTGCTGTGTGTATGTGTGTGTGTGTGTGTGTGTGTGTGATTTTTTTTACGGGGACGTTATGGTAACTCAGAGGGACGAGGAGGAACAGTGTGGTAACTCAAGAGGGAGAGTGACATATATGTATGTTTGTCCCTCGAGCGTGGCCCACTAAGATAGGAGCAGGAGGAAGGAGGGTAGGAGGGGGGGGGGGGGGTCTCCTTCCTCCTCTTCTCTCTCTTCCTCCTCCTCCTCCGACACGACAGATGGCTAGTACCTTACTTGTACTTGTCACACTCATTTGTTGTGGCAATGTCTTACCTACACATCTTCCAAGACTGAGCTGTCACACACACACACACACACACACACACACACACACACACACACACCTGGTCGTCATCATCATCAAGAATTATAAAAAATGGAACGAAAGAGAATGAAAAAAATAAAAAATAAATAAAATTAAAAATACAGAAAGAAAAACCAGACGACACCAGGACCTGAGGTTGTGTGTGTGTGTGGGTCTCTCCATGTTTGTCGTCAGCGCCTTCTACGAGTTTTACAAATGACGCCATCGCCAGGGGTAGTAAACCTTAGGAGGAGTAGATAGGACTAACAACACACACACACACACACACACACACATCCCCTTGTTAGACGCCACCTATCCACCACCCCACCTACAAGAGAAAGAGAGAGAGAGAGAGAGAGAGAGAGAGAGAGAGAGAGAGAGAGAGATCCAATCAGGAAATTCGTCAAAATTTCTCTTATAGCTCCTGGAAATAAACAAATCCTGACCTATATACACACACCCCCCTACACCCACACACACCTGTACACCTACCTCCCCTCCTCCCCACACACCTGCTACCCCACACACATATAGACAGACAGACAGACAGACACCTGCCACTTAAATTCTATCGAGGTATAGATAAGGGGGAATGGACAGTGAGAGAAGATATCAGCCTCGTCATTAGTAAGGTCCAGCAGGAAGAGATATGGGGGAGGGGGCTGAGGCCAGTGGCTACATCTTAAACATACACTGACGAAGGCCCTGAAGGAGGAGGAGGAGGAGGGGGGGGAAGGGGGGAGAAAGAAGGATAAATGAGTAGGGGAAGGAGTATAGGAGGAGGAAGGAGATGAAGGAAAAAAAGGAAGAGGAAGAAGAAAAAAAATATGAGGAACATAAGAAAACAAGGAGGGAGAGGGAAGGAGGAAGATGAACTAGGAAAAACAGCAGAAGAAAAAGAAACCAAATGACGAAGAACAAGGTAGAGGAAAAGGAGGAGTCGACGAGAAAGATGGAGGAGGAGCAGGAGGAAAAGGAGAGGAGGAGGAGAAGAAGAAGAAGGGTAGCCAGGATGCGGGTCAGGCCTGAGTAGTCGTCAGGAATGGCATAGTGTCGGGCGAGCATATGAATTAGCTGCCACCACGTTAATGTCTGGACCAGGGGGACGAGACAAAATGGTGGAGAGAGAGAGAGAGAGACACGGGTAACTAGTGTCGTGTGGTGGTGGCGGCTGTTGAGGGAAAGGAACATATGGGATGGAGAAGGAGGATGTAGGATGAAGATAAGAGGATGGAGGAGAAAGAATTAAAAGGAGAAGAGAGAGTTGGGGTGGGGGAAGAATAGGAGGAGAGAAAGGGAAGAAGGGATGGAGGATGAGAAAAATGGAGGAAGGAGGAGATGGAGGAGGATGAAGAAGGATGGAGGAGGAGGATTCAAGGCCACACACATCCTATCCCTCCAAACAACATCTTTTTTACCTCACCTCTCACTGATACCCTCCCCCCCCCCAGGGTACTGTAGCAGGGGTGTGGGGAATGACAGGTGGTTGTGGGGGGTGACAGGTGGTTGTGGGGGGGTGACAGGTGGTTGTGGGGGATGACAGGTGGATGTGGGGGGTGACAGGTGGTTGTGGGGGGTGACAGGTGGTTGTGGGGGATGACAGCTGGTTGTGGGGGATGACAGGTGGTTATGGGGGATGACAGGTGGTTATGGGGGATGACAGCTGGTTATGGGGGAAGACAGCTGGTTATGGGGGATGACAGCTGGTTATGGGGGATGGCAGCTGGTTGTAGGGGATGGCAGCTGGTTGTGGGGGATGACAGCTGGTTGTGGTGGATGACAGGTGGTTGTGGGGGATGACAGGTGGTTGTGGGGATGACAGAGGCTGTAAGACAAACGTATAATCACGAATTTTTTCACAAACATTTTCGGGAATTTTTTATACTATCGATCGACCGATTTTGATCAGATTTGACTAGCGGTTAACTGTCAAGCACTCCGATCACCTGTGAACATTTCGTACCTAACACAAGTGAGGTAGAGACGTGTGGTGGTAGTAGTGGGGTGATGGTGGTAGTGGTGGTGGTGGTCTGACAGTGTCAACACAACACCCGGAAGACGACGCCTGGTAGTAGTGTGTGTGTGTGTGTGTGTGTGTGTGGTGGCCGTCACGGACACCAGTTTGGGAGAGCGAGGACACACACACACCCCGCAGTCTGCCCCCCCCCCCCCCCCAGCACCTTGAGCCTTATCTTCCCTAGTACCTGTCCCCACCATCTTGTCTGAGTCTTAGACAGTTACCACTACCAGGGAGGAGCCTCACCTCACACACACACCTCTCGAGTGTTCCCAAGTTACCTTCCTGGGCTCCTTCAGCACCTTCCCCTACCATTACGTGGGAGCCTCACCTGCCGCAGCACCTTTTGAGAGCAAGAGGTGTACCCCTAGACTCCATTAAGAGGTGTGTGAGTGTAGGGCAGAGGTCCGCGGCGTGAGGGTGTGTGTGTGTGTAGAGGGTGAGGTAGGTAGAGCGGTCGTCGTAAGAAGGATATTGTAACTGGCAGCTGGGCCGCTCTGGGAGCACCCCGTCCATTAACATGCTGATTCTTGGCTATGGACCACAATCAAGTTCAAGAGTCCGGGTGTTGGTGGCTCATCCTGCCGCCTGTGGCTCGGAGGGGGGTTAAGGTGACGCCTCTCCCCAACCAGGAGGACCCTTCCCTTCATCACGGTAATCTGGTGGTATTTCCTGCAGCCACACCCTCAGCCCCTTCTGCATGCATCTCTTGGACCGATATAACCAGAGTCTCTCATGACCTTCACTCATTGACCTCGCTGGCACCGGAGAGACAAGCCCCTCTGTCATGTTATTACCGCAGCAACACGAGAGGTCAGGGGAGGAGTCCAGAGGCTTTTCGGATCACCAGGAGGGAGGGAGGGAGGGAGGGAGGCTGGGCGGCGTCAACAGGCGTGGAATATAAGCGGAGAGGGAGACTAATCGAGCGTATAATGCCAGCCGCCAGCCTATCACAACACTGCCGCCCCCGCCCTCGTCTCCCTCACTGATGTCACCCTCACTGATATCTCCCTCGCTGATATCTCCCTCGCTGATGTCTCCCTCACTGATATCTCCCTCACTAATATCTCCCTCACTAATATCTCCCTCACTGATATCTCCCTCACTAATATCTCCCTCACTCACCTCTCCCTCACTGATGTCTCCCGTCTACCTCCGTCTCTTGCCCTCTCCTTCCACTTCCCTCTCCTGTCCACCTTTACCGTCCCACTCATCACTGTCGTCTGAGAGATAGACCGTGACACACCCGAGGTACCGACCCAAGAAACTGCCTAAAGAAGCTCGTTATTAATACACAATTACACCTGACCTCCAATTACCTTCTGGTGCCATTACACAGGTGCCAGAGAGAGAGAGAGAGAGAGAGAGAGAGAGAGAGAGAGAGAGAGAGAGAGAGAGAGAGAGAGAGAGGGGCGGGGAGGTGACCTGTCCTTATACACACCCCCTCTCTCTCTCTCTCTCTCTCGGGTACCTATGTAATGCACTAAATATAATCAAAACTAGCTAATAAGTCCCACCAGGAAACTTATTTCGAGACTCCTCCAAAGCTTCGAAAAGTGCAGAGTTCCATGTGTTAAAAGGCGATATTGCTGAAAAAAGACCAGGGCAAGAAGGTCATCATCGTAAATGGCGTCGTACACCCAACGACTGTTCTTGCAATTGGCCCCTAGACTGACAGACACGAAGAGGACGATTGACACGCGTGAAGACATATAGGATGGTAACGACTCTTCCCTTTCTGGCGACGGGTCATAAAAACAGACAAAAGATTATTATTATTATTATTATTTAGTACTGGGACTCATTACGACATTTGGTTTGGCTACGTTAGGACACACTGAGGGGGGGGGGGGCTATTAGAACTAGGAGGATTAGTTTGACCACCCTCACCAGGTACTAGGAGCCACAGACCGAGCCAGAGCCAGCCAGGCCTCACACCAGCTAACAGGTAAACAGACTTGCCTTAATACCTGCTTCCGCTCTTTAGATTCCCTCTAAAGACCACAGCCTCGAGTCTCAGCAACCCTCAGGCGCCATTCTTCTACCCCTCCCCCCCCCCTAACCGGGTCACAGGGATCGTTAATACTACTTTATTCCAGATGTGTGTGTGTGTGTGTGTGTGTGTGTGTGTGTGTGTGTGTGTGTCACTCTCCCTCAAAAAAACTACTGCTACTTATTCTAATTAAATTTTTTTCTCATCAATCATAACCTAACCTAACCTATCCATACTTATCCAAACCTAACCTAACCTAACCTATCCATACTTATCCAAACCTAACCTAACCTATCCATACTTATCCAAACCTAACCTATCCATACTTATCCAAACCTAACCTAACCAATCCACTTGTAGCGTCACTCCCCCACTGTGAGACGCACGGTGAATCAATTCGTTCCAACGTCATTCGCTTTGTGTCGTTTACCGGTGGCTAGAGGCATCCCGGCGTGTGCTGGTGGTAGAGGTGGTGGTAGAGGTGGTGGTGGTGGTGGTAGTAGTAGTGGTAGTGGTAGTGGTGGTAGTAGTAGTGGTGGTGGTAGTAGTGCAACGTTTTGTACCACAATAAACAACAACACCACCAGGATCGCCACTATCATCACCACTATTACCATCACCACAACCACTACTACCACCATCACTACTACTACTATCACCACCACTTATACACTCGTCATCCACCCCCCCCCCCCTCCTCCTCCAACCGTCACGACAACAAGGAAGGGAATCACAACCATACACGACCACACCAAGATCATTTCCCCTCTCCATGATGACCCAAAACAGACAGAGAGACAGACAGACAGACAGACAGATAGACAGACAGACAGACAGACAGGGAAGAGCCACGTGGCCTTATGTAATATTCATCACGACATGCTGGCGACGACAAAAGTAAAGCTTAACAAATATGGCTAATTCCCTCTCATAAAAAATGGAAAAAGAGGGAAGAGAGGGGAGAGAGGGGGGAGAGAGGGGGGAGAGGGGGGGGAGAGGAGGACGAGGAGGGAGAGGAGGACGGGAGGTGGAGAGGGGGTTGGGGGAGGAAAGGCGAGGGGAGAAATTCTAGTTGAGAGGGGAGTGGGGGAGAGGAGGACAGGAGAGGCGAGGGAAGGAAGGGGAGGGGAGGAAAGGCGGAGGATGTGTGAGGGGAGGGGAGGGGGGAGTTATTAGGAGATTTACGACGTCTCCTCTCACCTTCCTCCCCCTCCCCTTCTGTTTACTCCCCACCTGCCGCTCCCCCTCCCATCAACCCGTGAGTATGGGAGAGATGGGATGGGGAGGATCTAAAGAAGGAAAAGGGGAAGGAGGAGAAGAGAAGGGGGAAAGGACTGAGAGGAGATGGGAGAGGAAAAAGGGGGAGAAAGGGGGTGAGTGAGTGATGGAAGAGAGAACCTGGGAAGGGTAAGGAAGAGATGGAAGGGGATTGAGGGGAGAATATGAAAGAAGGGGAAAATGAGAGAGAGAGAGAGAGAGAGAGAGAGAGAGAGAGAGAGAGAGAGAGAGAGAGAGAGAGAGAGTTGGAAAAGGTGTATGGGACGAACGGAGTGGAAGGGGAAATGGAGGCAGTGAATGGATACGCCGGTGGCCACCCTCTCAGAGAATGGAAGAGAGGCCTTGGAGGTAGCATTACTCAGCACCACCACCCACCCACCCCCACCTGCCCGGGGATGTCGAATCAATTGGTTTTAGGAGTCAAAGGGACTAACAAATATTTAGGCTTGACACAGCGGTAAGTTAATGCAGCGAAACCCACCCACCCACTGTCTGCCACCCACTACTCCTCTCTACTTTAGTCTACTTTTCCCACTACTCTTATCTGTCAATGTATACAGCCTTAACAACATCAACCTAGAGAAGTCAACTTGTGAAAGAGACCTAGGGGTACTTGTAAGCCCGGACCTACGGCCTAGAAAACAGTGCGTTAATGTTCGAAATAAGGCAAACAGAGTATTGGGTTTTACATCTAGAAGTGTAAGTAATAAGAGTGCAGAGGTCTTATTGCAACTATATCTTGCGCAAGTCAGGCCACACCTCGATTATGCTGTTCAGTTCTGGTGCCCTTATTATAGAATGGATATCAATTCACTGGAGTCGGTGCAGCGAAAAATGACGAAAATGATTCCGGGACTTAGAAACCTTCCATATCAAGATAGGTTAAAGAAACTAAACTTGCATTCCCTAGAAAGACGAAGAGTGCGGGGAGATATGATAGACGTATTTAAGTGGGTGAAAGGAATCAATAAAGGGGATATAGATAAAGTTCTTATAATATCCAAGCAGGATAGGACTCGGAGCAACGGATTTAAGTTGGATAAGTTCAGGTTTAGGAAGGAGATAGGAAGAAACTGGTTCACAAATAGGGTGGTGGACGAGTGGAACAAGCTTAGCAACTTTGTAGTAAGTGCTGGAACGCTGGAAAGTTTTAAAAGGAGGCCAGATAGATTCATGGATGATAGAGAGTGGTAGTAACTCTCGACAGGAGCTGCCATGCACAGGCCAACCGGCCTATTGCAGACTCCTTATTTTCTTATGTTCTTATCTACTACTTCAGTCTACTTCACCCACCTGCCAACCACTACTCTACCTTACAAACGAATGTATTATCATATAAAAAAAAATGTCGAATATTGAATGTTTGGACCACAGGACGTCAGGTAAGGTTAGGTTTTGAGGGGAAAAATTTTACACCACCGATTCATAAGACTTCGGAATTATCCCTGACACTATCACCCTCCAACCACGCTATGGCGTCACGGATACCACCATACCTTTGTCACACCTTCGTCACCGTAACACAGCATATAGGAGTAACACGAAGTAATGCAGCTCACGGCACAACACACCAATAGTTACCTTCCTTCTATAGGCCTACACAACAGGTAAACAAACACGTACGTACCTGCAAAGATAGAAAAAAACACAATAAATATAGAACATAAAGACTGCAAATATATACAAATTATACACAATAATTAATAAGAAAATGTGTGTGTGTGTGTATCTGTCTGTCTGTCTGTCTGTGTGTGTGTGTGTGACAGAACAAAGACAGTGGGCACACGTGTGTGTATGTGTGTGTCTTTGTACGTACGATAACAACATCAACTTTTACCCACACATCACCACCACCACCGCCATCACAGCTAATTTCTGTATTCCATTCAGTCCACATAACTCTCTCTCTTGTTTAGCTTATACACGGGTATTTTAGGCAGCGTGCTGGGTGTGCTTAAGGGTCCCGCCACATACTCTGATTGCCAGTCACGAGGAGAAACAGTTTAGTAAATCAAGCGCCTTACTAGCTGGACTATAGAGGCACCCAGGACATACACTCACTCCACCTGCCTCCCTCCCCCCCTCCCCAGCCCACTCCTACCACCACAGCCATCACTATCTGCGTGTGACTGTCAATTTGCATGCAATCCTGTCCTGCGTGCGTGCGTGTCCGTCCACCTCCCTGTCCACCGCTGCCCCCTTTATGCCGACGTCCCCTTTCCACTGTCCCTGCCCACCTCCTTTTCCACCGCCCCCCGTCCGTGCACCTCACTGTCCCCGCCTCCTCTCCCTAATCCTTCTCCTCCTCCTCACCCTTGTACCCCACCTACAGCTACCCCACCCTGTACCCCCTGACTGAGAATCCCTGACTTTCTTCATACAAGGCCGTGATCAACCAGAAGAAGACCCCCCCCCCCCCCACACAAAATCAACGCCAGGTAAATACAAGGTAAGACTCTCACCTGTGTAGAACTAAACCACTCCCTCCTCCCCCCCCCCAACACAACACACCTGACCGCCCTCCACCCCCCCCCCTCTCACAACCACTACCACTTACCCAGGAAATACCTACCTCCCCCCCCCTCACCCTCCTCCTCCACACACACACACACACATATGAAATACCTGTCCTCTCTAACCACACATTATCACAGCCCATGACACACATATTCAATACTAAAGCTCGAAGTATCAACTGCATCTGTCCCTCCCGCCACACACTAAACATTGTCACCCCTTTCCCTTCCACACTTAAATCGTCATTAGTCTTCTCTTCCACATGCATTCCTCCACCTCTACACCCACACAAACACCCATTTCCCTCTGTACACCAACACAAACACCCATTTCTCCCTGTACACCCACACAAACACCCATTCCTCGCTCTACCCCTCCCCCACCCACACGGTGCTGGGGTGGGCTGGACCAACAAGAGCTATGACTGTATGCCAGGCAAATGGGCGGTGTGACCAGAATGTCAACACGACCAAACCCCGCCCCTTGTCAGGTCGACTAGCCGAGCCGAAGGGAGCCCACCTTTCCTATTGGTCAACACGACAACCTGGCCACACCTCCCCGCCATGTACACACCCACTGGCTACTGGTCAATACGGAGATTAAACCACGCCCCATATCGTCCTGGCCACGCCTCCTTGCCTCACACACTCCCACATTCTCCATGCATTGGGAACACTTAAGGATAAAATCAGCCTTCCCCATTGGTCATTACGGGGCCAAGACCACGCCCAGCTACTGACGTAAACAAACTGCTTTCCTATTGGTCAATATATGGCTAAAATCACACCTACACACTGATGTAAACAATCTTCTGTATTGGTCAAAGCCATGCCAAGACCACGCCCACTTAATGACGTCTACAAGCCTTCCTATTGGCCCAAACCACGCCCTCCCCCACTCCCTAAACTACTCCAGCCACACCTTACCCCTCTCACTACCCAGGCCATACCCCCTCACTCCTTCATTGCTACAGGCACACCCCTCTTCCCCCCCCCCTTCACACCTCTCCCCCTCACTGCCCCTCCACCCCCCTCAGCCAATCATCGACCATAACACTACAGTACAAAATAATTTACCACTAAAAGCTGTGAAGTGAGGAACAAACACCAGCTTCAAGGTCCACCTCCACGCTAAAGGTTGAGGGTCACATAGGTACCTGTCCTCATAGGTCATGAATCACGCCAACCTAACCTAACGTGACCTAACATAACCTGATGCAACACAACCTAATGTAACGCAACCTAACCTAACCCAACTTGACTTAACCATCGTAAGAACATAATGGAGAAACTGCAGCTTGTCCATTGGTCCACACTATAGGCAGTCCCGTTTACACCCAACCCCTATCACTCATATATCCATCCAACCTAACTCAAGTTAACTTAGCCAAACCTAACATAACTTAATCTAACTCAACCTAACCTAATTAAGATCAGGTTAGGTTAGGTTAGGTTAGGTTAGGTTAGGTTAGGATAGGATTAGTTAAGATAGGTTAGGTTACAATAGGAAATATTTAGTTAGAATAAAATTGGTTATATTTAGTAGGATTACATTAGGATAAATTCAGTTAACCTTTAATCGGTTCAGTTGTAGTATATTAATATTGAGAAAAACACACACACACACACACACACACCAGAAAGACGGTGACGTGACACTCTACAATAACAACAACAACAATAGTGCCACAACACAACATACAACAATGGCACTATAAGAATCCTGGCACCAAAAGCTTTCAACTTAATCGATTAGTAATTTCACGCGATAACTACCAAAACGGATGGACGGACACACAAAAACTAGACAGAAACACAGAGACATACTAAGGGAAAGACAGATACATTGACAGACAGACAGATACACGGGGAGACAGGACCTTATCTACACAAATTATTCTTAAGGACTTTTTGTTTTTCGTGGAGGAGGAAGAGGAAGAGGAAGAAGAAGAAGGGGGATATTGATATTGAATTAACAGTATATTTAGCCAGAAGAACACAGTTACAGAGTGGATAATAATAACAATATTAACATGGGTGAGCCAGTTGAGAACCTGAGCTGTACCTTATATATATACTGTACATTTATCTCAAGGAAGTATTATATAACATTTAGTATCATCTGGAATAGTACAATAGCATGGTGGTAATAAGAACATCTCATAATGTTATTTTTAAGAGATGATTTAAAGGAAGGGAGAGGTCAGGAAGGGAAGGGGGAAGGGAGGGACTGAGGTGTAGAAAAACGAGAAAGAAAGAAGGAGGGATTAAGAATGGAGGGAGGGAAGGAGGGGTGAGAGGGAGAGTGGGAGGGAGAGGGGGAGGTAAGAGAGGGAGGTGGGGGACAGTTTGGTCATCAATTTGGGGACAATCGAGTATTAGGGGCGGACCGCATGCGACACTGCCATCAACACGTCGCCGCAGCCGCTACCACCAGGAAGGATTGTGTCGCCTGCACTCACTCATACATACAATGTCACCCACGACCACCAAACACACATAATTTAACTGCAAGAAATGTCGAGCGTGTGTGTTGGAGGGCGCATTCCACACACACACACACACACACACACACACACACACACACTAAATTCAAGCAGGAGAAAACATACACACGCTAAAATATACACAACAGTATACCTAATGCATACTTAGTTCACAAAAACATGTACGCACACACACGCACACACAAGACGGTACACACGACTATACTCTACGACGCACATGGTGTACACGCAACAAGGTGTACATGCAATACAATACACGGACACGAATACCCACGGAACAAAGAACACGGACTTACACACACGTCTATAAACACACACACATAGACACAGACGTACACACAGAAGTACGTACACAGGTACACATGGAAACCTAGAAGTACAAGTGAATTCGAAATACTAAGATAGACGGTAGATTATTATTATTATTATTATTATTATTATTATTATTATTATTATTATTATATAGCTTATAGGGCGATATAGTCCTTGACTTTTTTATCAATACAGACCTAACTAGCACACACACACACACACACACACACGAGCGTCGTTGCCATATGTGAGGCCTGGCAAATTGTGCCTGAAACGTGTCATATTGAGGGTTATCAACTCTTTCATCACCTTCGTTCACAAAGACGCGGAGGGGGCGTTGCCCTCTTCTGTCAAGATGACCTACGCCCGTCACGCCTGGATGTTCAAGTCCCAGCAGATGTGGAAGCATTATGGGTACGTGTCGTGCTAAGAGCCCACCCACGCAACACTGCTTCCATTATAATCTGTGTGGCATACCATCCGCCTCGATCACCCACCAGAGACACTCTTATCAATCATCTCATCACCACCTCAGACCACCTCAGAGTTAGGTACCCATGTGCCAAGTTAATATTATGTGGGGATTTAAATGAAATTGACACCACTGATATCCAGGACCAGCTATCACTATCACAAGTTGTGACCTTCCCCACACACGGTCAAAATACCCTGGACCTTATCTTAACTGACTTAGCGGACCAGTACCAACCACCTCAACCAATGCCTCCTATCGGGTGTAGCACACACTTATCAGTGCTCTGGTCCCCAGCTGCCACTCCCACTCAAGTACAGAGACCCTACATCAAGACCTACAGGCCGATTACTGACTCTGCAGTGCGCCTCTTCGGGCAGTGGATAGTTCACCATCCCTGGACTGAAGTACTTAGCGTGGATGACGTGGAAACCAAATGGATAAATTATACCAACACCACCACGCAAGCTCACCACCACTTCTTCCCCGAGAAGTCCGTCAGATCTCACCCAGCTGACTTGCCCTGGATCACACCTCGGATCAAAAGACTTATGCAACAGAGAGACAGAGCCTTTCATCTCAGTGACCACATCCGCTACAGGTCCCTTCGCAACCGAGTCATCCGCGAAATACGCACTGCAAAGAAGTCCCACTACCCAACCAAATTACAACACCTGAAACAGACCAACATCAGTCAATGGTATGGTAAGCTTAAAGAACTCTGTGGACTAAACAATAAGACACACCCCCTCCCCTTCCTTAGCCATCTCACTAGTGTTGACGCAGCTGAGCAAACAAATAACCATTTCGCTACTATATGCCAGACGCTCCCACGGCTTGACACAACCACTCTCCCTGCTTACCTACCAGCCTCCCTTCCCACTGACTTAGTAGAAGAATTTGACGTAGCAAAACGCCTGGACAAACTAAAATTAAAACGCTCTACCACCCCCATTGACTTACCAATGAAACTCTTCAAGGAGTTCTCCCCGGAGCTTGCTAAACCCCTCTGCTCCATCATCAATGCTTCTCTCAGTCAAGCCAGATGCCCAGCTGACTGGAAGACCTCTTATGTATCACCAGTGCCCAAGTCAACCAGCCCACAATCCTTAAATCAGCTACGACCTATTGCAATCACCCCAATACCCAGCCTAATCTGTGAAAGTTTTGTGTTCGACTGGGCTTATGCTGATATTGCAGGAGTCGTAGACCCTCAGCAATTTGGCAACATGAAAACCTCCTCCACCACTCACTGTCTTGTCAGCTTTCTCGATTACATATACCGCCATCTCGAGAAACGAAAAACGTCTGTAGCTGTCGCCTTCATTGATTTCACTAAAGCGTTCGACCTAGTCGACCACAATATAATCATCAACAAAGCTATTGACCTCGGGCTTCGGAAGAAGCCTCATACCATGGCTTACAGACTTCCTCAGTGACCGACGCCAAGCTGTACGCTTCCGAGGGGCTGTCTCCACCTTTCAGTCACTCACCTGTGGCGTCCCCCAAGGCACCAAGATGGGACCACTCTGCTTCCTTATGCTCATCAATGATGCCCTAAGAGAAACCCCTGCTCGCTGGAAATATGTCGACGACTCCACCATTGGGATCAGCGTCAACAATTCTGCTCCCAACTATACCGCCCTTCAGGATTTATTGAACAGTCTCCAAAACTGGGCTACCAACAACCATGTCACCATCAACCATACCAAGACCATGGTTATGCACATCAACCTCTCCTCCGACATTGTCCCACCTCCTTCCATTACTCTAGGTCCGAACACACTCCAGGTCGTAGATTCCACGAAGCTCCTCGGCGTCACCATAGACAACAAACTAAATTGGAAGCCACACGTCAATGAAGTTGTCAAATCCTCCAGTTTCCGTCTCCACCTCCTCCGCCGACTCAAGTCCCTCGGAGTTCCTGCACACGAGCTCCTCAGTGTTTACACAACATTCATACTTCCCAAGCTCACCTATGCCTCCCCCACCTGGTCTTCCTCCCTAAATGCCACACAACGTAAACACCTAGAAAAAGTGCAAAAGAGGGCATGCAAGATTATTCTCTCCTCCTCCTACTCCACATATCAAGAAGCGCTCAACACACTGACCCTTTCGACTCTCACTGACCATCACCACGACCTCATCTGCAAATTTGGTAAGAAGCTTCTACACCATCCCCGACACCGGCTCCTACTACCACCCGAGGTCCCTTGTCCGAGAATTGCTGTTCGACACCACAACCGCATCCAGCCCATACGTGCACGAACTGATCGCTATAAGAACAGCCCAGTCCCAACCATTGTAAAAATTATCAATAACTTGTAATACTGTAACACTGTCACTATGTTGAATTGAACTGTAGTTTGAGCTTTTCCCCATCTAAGTTATTATATGTCTTATTTGTGTCACTTATGTTACTTGTATATTATTTGTAATTCGTAACCCACTCCCCAAATATGTAACTGTATATTTTCAGCCTTCTGGCTGCCAAGCTCTTTCAATAACCGTTAATTATTATTATTATTATTATTATTATTACACACACACACACACACCTTTACTTATATATATATATATATATATATATATATATATATATAAATATATATTAAGTACAGGTGAATATTAATTAACCACGTGTATAACATTCCAGGCTTAAACCACTGCATAATAATAATAATAATAATAATAATAATAATAATAATAATAATAAATAATAATAATAATAATAATAATAATAATCCGAAGAACAACAACAAGAATTATAGGTTAAAGCTCTCAATAATTAAATGGCTCATAGATGTCGTATTTAACAAAATAAAAAAATACGTAGATTATACAGTCTAGGCATGACACTGGTTCCCCGGGTGACATATATATAATTTATGTATAACTGAATGGATTATAGGGTGTGGAGGTGACAGTGTGGTGGTGGTGGAGGCGACAGTGTGGCGCCCGGGGGGTAGGGGGTGGGGTGTGGAGGGGGTGGGGTGTGGAGGGTGGGGTGTGGAGGGGGAAGTGGGGTGTGGAAGAGGTGGGGTGTGGAGGGGGAAGTGGGGTGTGGAGGGGGTGGGGTGTGGAGGGTGGGGTGAGAGGGGGAAGTGGGGTGTGGAAGAGGTGGGGTGTGGAGGGGGTGGGGTGTGGAGGGGGTGGGGTGTGGAGGGGGAAGTGGGGTGTGGAGGGGGAAGTGGGGTGTGGAGGGGGAAGTGGGGTGTGGAGGGGGAAGTGGGGTGTGGAGGGGGTGGGGGGTGGGGTGAGAGGGGGAAGTGGGGTGGGGTGAGAGGGGGAAGTGGGGTGTGAAGGGGGTGGGGGGCACTAAGCGTCAATATCGAACTCACTCACACACACACACACACACTGTATATACTTAACACCTTCAATCAATCGGTAACTCATTCAACCAACACAAGTATGCACTCAACTTATTCATTTACGGTCATTACACACACACACACACACACACACACATTCTTCCCTGGCTCAGTGTGTGTACTCATTTACCGACACTGCTTTTAACCAGGTGTTCACAATATCATTCACTCACACATTATCGTAGAGAGAGAGAGAGAGAGAGAGAGAGAGAGAGAGAGAGAGACTTGAACGCTCCTGACCTCAAAGACTAATCTATAAGAGACGATGGTGTAATTCACAGACAAATGCCCACAATGCCCGGCTGGTATAATGGCGGGGCAGGATATTGAGGTCTCCGCTGGGGTAATGGTCGGGATTAATGAGAGAGAGAGAGAGAGAGAGAGAGAGAGAGAGAGAGAGAGAGAGAGAGAGAGAGAGAGAGACCACTTAATAACAACAGATAATTTGAAAAAACAACATACACACATATACATACATACATACATACATACATACATACATACATAGACCAGCTGAATCTTTCGTCCTAATGATTGGTTAACAGTCTATTGTTATTATCTTGCGAATAGCCAATCAATGAGTCCCAAATCAACTAGCGGAACCTTCCAAACCAATCCCGATTCCCACACGCTAATACCCAGTACTTAACCTAACCTAACCTTAACCTAACCTAAGCTAACCTAACCCAATCTGTAATATGACTGGTCAAATCCTTTCCCGGAATACCTACCCCCCACCCCTCCTTAGCACAATCACTAATCGACTCTAATTTAGCCACTGAATAGCCAATCACCCGTCGAATCAGTTGTTAAGTCGAGGAGTGGTGATTATCCCGGCAAAAACCCACTAGTGTGACGACCAGACAACACTGCTGCTGCTACCACACACACACACACACACCTTCCTTACCTCAAGATAAAAACCTAACCTAACCAAACCTTAACCTTAACCTAACCTAACCTAACCTAACCTAACCTAACCTAACCTAACCTAACCTTAACCTAACCTTAACCTAACCTTAACCTAACCTAACCTAACCTTAACCTACCCTTAACCTACCCTAACCTAACCTAACCTTAACCTACCCTAACCTAACCTTAACCTAACCTAACCTAACCTAACCTTAACCTACCCTAACCTAACCTAACCTAACCTTAACCTAACCTAACCTTAACCTAACCTAAACCTAACCTTAACCTACCCTAACCTAACCTAACCTAACCTTAACCTACCCTAACCTAACCTAACCTAACCTTAACCTTAACCTAACCTTAACCTTAACCTAACCTTAACCTAACCTAACCTTAACCTACCCTTAACCTAACCTAACCTAACCTTAACCTTAACCTAACCTAACCTTAACCTAACCTATAATTACCTTAAGATTTCAACGGGTAAAAAAACAAAGAGATCGTATTTAAAAAACTCAGAGAGAGAGAGAGAGAGAGAGAGAGAGAGAGAGAGAGAGAGAGAGAGAGAGAGAGAGAGAGAGAGAGAGAGAGAGAAGATACATAATGGTGTCTCATATATTGTGAATACATATCATTGGCTATGTGTCACCGGCAGCAACTGGAGGAGGAGGAAGAGAAGAGAAGGAGAAAGAAGTAGAATAAGAGGAGAGGGAAAACACACACACACACACACACACACACACACACACACACACACACACACACACACACACACACACACTCTCAAGTTGATTAAAACAAAAAAAAAAAAAAACAGTCGGGGAAAAAAAAAATCAGCGGAAGCTCCTGTCGGTTTTAGTACCGGGTGAATTACGGGGACAATATAAGCTTACGGGGACAATATAAGCTTTAAAAACCTATAATATATCGTGAAGGAATTAAGTGCGTTGCTGGTCGCCCTGGGTGTAGCGACAGCTGGCTGGCTAGTGGTGTGTCCCCGCCCCTAACCGCCCGCCCGTCAACCCGCCATTCCCCGCCCCTTAGCCACCTGCCAGCCATTCCCCGCCCCTTAGCCACCAACAATTCCACCCCTTAGCCACCTCCCATTCCGCTCTTTAGTCGCCCACAATTCGACCCCTTAGCCACCTGACATTCCCCGTCCCTTAACCACCTGTCATTCCTCGCCCTTTAGCCGCCCACCATCCCGCCCATCCCTTCATACTACCTTATTCTCCTCCACCACCCACAACCAAATCTACCAACTCCCCCCCCCCCCTACACCCACCCACCGCCCACTACTCCCAAACCCCGATGAGCTGCCATCAGTGAGTGGCCACCCGCCGCCCAACCTGTCCCCTCTGGCCACCCACCGCCCGTTCCACCATACACTGTGATCACGGGACACTGAGAACAAAGGGAAAGCAAGGATGTCTGGCCAGGGGGATTGTGGTAGGTGGTGTGGTGTGGTAGGTAGTGGTAGGTGGTGTGGTGTGGTGTGGTGTGGTAGGTGGTGTGGTAGGTAATGGTAGGTGGTGTGGTAGTTATGCGATAATAATGTTGTGTGCACGGTCCCTATAAGTCACACACACACACACACACACAGTATCACTATTGCCAGAACACATTGTACCAGGTGGAGTCTTATACCTGGTAACAGTGTGGACCAAGTTATAAGTACAGTAGGTAACCAATGGACCAAACAGGTAACTAATGGACCAAACAGGTAACCAATGGACCAAACAGGTAACCAATGGACCAAACAGGTAACCAATGGACCAAACAGGTAACCAATGGACCAAACAGGTAACCAATGGACCAAACAGGTAACCAGAACACAAATAATATGTACCACTCCAACAACAAACTCGTAAGGTCAATTTTATTATTAATTTTTACAGATGAATAAGGTAATAGGCTTAAACTCTTGCATAAGCAGATGGTATATTTTCTAAACCACTATGACTCGGTTTAATTCCTACATGTTTTATGCTGTTTTAAGTACAGCTAGGGGTTTAGGTCTTTGTCCTGTTGACTTCTATATTATATCGTGTTGATTTCAGTAATTAAAAGCTTTCATATCTGATTAATTTCCTGGGTATATTTAATTTCAAGGGGTGTAGACTTTCCTGTTAATTTCTATATATATATAATTTTCTGTAGTTCAATTATCAAAACCTTTTATTTCTAATTAGTTTTCTGGATCAAACTAATTATATATATTTTAACTAATTTCACATGAATATCAAACTAAAAACTAAAACATACAAAAATTATATAGAATTCTTTTTAACCCACAATTCCCATTTTCTTTCTTAAAACCCCATTTTCTATAAACACCCAAGAGAACAGGTTTCAAGGGGTGACTGAACCCAAATGACTGCCACAGGTTACAAACTCCTCACTTAACAGGTTCGATTAAGACATCCGCCTACCCGACGGTATGACAGAAGGAATGAATATCAACCTTCTCCATCTCTGTCAGTCTGTTAAATGAGAGATAATAAGAGATAAGAAGGATTATTATCTCTCTCTCTCTCTCTCTCTCTCTCACCACTACCAAATATTCTGAGCAAAACGTTTAAATTATTCCTCTCTCTCTCTCTCTCTCTCTCTCTCTCTCATTATCATCGTCATTTTTCTTTTCACTGGGATATAATTACGACCACTGTAAACTACGCCTCCGACTACTACGATTACTACCAGGTCAACAACAACAACCACTCCATCAAAGGCTTCAACTACAACCATTTCAACAACAACTACTACAAGCTAACCTCTTCTATACCACTTGAGTGAAACAACAACCATTACAACACTGAACAGAGACAAAACAAACCACAATACAAGTGACTCCTGTCTGACCTTTGACCTTTATAGAATAGGGTCACCAAAATATACTCCTCGTGTCCTAGTTAGTGACCCAAGAAAAAACGTTGTTGTATGTCAGTTAATTAAAGAAAACGGTGAAGAAAAACAGGTAAGGTTATAGAAAACGGGATGATGTTTTTTTTTCTTTCTACTGTTATTATTATTATTGTTGTTATGATAATCACCATCATTATTACTACCACCATCACCATGACTACTACCATTATCACCATCCCCTGCACCATAACTCATTAAATCATCGACACACAACAATTGGTCATCACCCCCCTACACCACCTCCATCCCCCCCCCCCACGCTCCATGACCCCCTATCACCCCACCCCCCTCCATCACCCCCACCCCCCTTCATTACCTGGGTCTCACCTGGTGGCAGAATTAAACGACAACCAAATTATCAGCCAACCATCCATTAATATTCTTACCCTGATGCCCGGAGGAGGAGGAGGAGGAGGAGGAGGAGGAGGAAGAAGAGGAGGAGGAGGAGGAGGAGAGGGAGAAGGAGGAGGAAGAGAGGGAGAAGGAGGAGAAGGAAGAGGTGTAGTATTAGGCAGTTACATTCTTTACACATTCTCATCTACACACACACACACCGACAGACCCCGAAGGACCTGTAGAACCTCCTGGATTCGTACGTGCCCGACGGATCCACCGAAGGACAATCTAGTACCCGAGAGGTCCAGTAGAGGGCAGTAGTGGTGTAACCCGACAGGAAATGAGGCAGCGTTATCAAGTGGGCTGACCAGCGAGGGAGGGGGGGGGGGGGGAAGGGAAGAGGAGGAGGAGGAGAGGAAAGGAGGAGGAGGAGGAGAGGAGGAGGAAGGGAAGAGAAGAGAGGAAGGGAGGAAGAGGAGAAAGGAAAGAAGGAACTATCAGTACACATGACGGAAATTCCAGGCTGACATCACATAACACACACACACACACACACACACACACATAAACAAACACTCAGCCACAGTTAAGAGTTCTGTTGATCTTTACAAATAACCAATTCTATACACCAATTACAACGACCAATTACCTTAATGGAATTGTATATTACCCATTATTCACGCCAGCTAAATTATTATCATTATCTTCCTATTGTTACGTCTGAGAGAGAGAGAGAGAGAGAGAGAGAGAGAGAGAGAGAGAGAGAGAGAGAGAGAGACATAACCACAACCACCACTACTACCACTATCACCACCACTATCACCACCTCCATCCTTCCTTCCTCTCTTCCCTCCAGCGACCTACACACACACACACACACACTATTATAATTTTACTGATGATTTGGTCACACTTCTTGCTTAAGCATTCATAATAAATCCAGTTAAAAGTTATTTCATTCCCACATAAACCGGGACCCCATAAACCCAGTCATTCCCACATAAACCGGGACCCAGTTAAACCCAGTCAATCCCACATAAACCGGGAACCCAGTTAAACCCAGTCATTCCCACATAAACCGGGAACCCAGTTAAACCCAGTCAATCCCACATAAACCGGGAACCCAGTTAAACCCAGTCATTCCCACATAAACCGGGACCCAGTTAAACCCAGTCATTCCCACATAAACCGGGAACCCAGTTAAACCCAGTCATTTCCACATAAACCGGGAACCCAGTTAAACCCAGTCATTCCCACATAAACCGGGAACCCAGTTAAACCCAGTCATTCCCACATAAACCGGGACCCAGTTAAACCCAGTCATTTCCACATAAACCTGGCCCCAGTTAAACCGGGTATAATCACCGTGGCATGAAGAGGGTTACTGGTTGTGTTACCGGGGCAGGTGGAAAGTACCGGATAGGACCACAGTACCTGGTATAACAGCAATGGGGCCCGGTATACCCTTGGTACTCCCCCCAGTGATCTACCAAGGCTAAGAATATCATGGCCATCATTCATTCTCCCCATTCCTTGATATCCTCCCCATACCCCACCCCATACCCTGATATCCTCCCCAACCCCGTACCTCTTCCTCACACCCTACCACTGACCTCCTCCCCACACCCTAACCCCACCGATCTCCTCCCCACCCTCACCCCTCACCTTCTCCCCACCCTCACACCTTACCTTCTCCCCACCCTCACACCTCACCTTCTCCCCACCCTCTACCCCACTCACCTTCTCCCCACCCTCACACCTCACCTTCTCCCCACCCTCACCCCTCACCTTCTCCCCACCCTCTACCCCACTCACCTTCTCCCCACCCTCACACCTCACCTTCTCCCCACCCCCACCCCTCACCTTCTCCCCACCCTCTACCCCACTCACCTTCTCCCCACCCCCACCCCTCACCTCCTCCGCCACCCTCACCACTCACCTTCTCCCCACCCTCACCCCTCACCTTCTCCCCTCCCCCCCCTCGGTCGTGCGTCGTTACAGCATCATCATAGAAAAACCGATAATTTCCACCTCGTTTCAACACCGACCATTTATGCGTGCAAATAAACTCCTATATTAACAAATCAACATGAAGGTGGGTAGGTGGGTGATGATGAGGACACCCCCGCCCACTCTTAAACCCACCACCCACCCACCCCACCCTAACTCCAGCCATCATGCCCACCGTCCCACCGCTCACCTGTCCTCCTAACCCTTCTCTATCCTTGTATCTATTCTCTCAGGACATCCATCAATAACTCACAAGGTAATAGATGGGATGTAAACAAGGCGACAGGCGGAGGGTTGGGGGGCGGCGGTAGGGGAGGGGTTGGGGGGCGGCGGTAGGGGAGGGGTTGGGGAGCGGCGGGAGGGGAGGGGTTGGGAAGCGGCGGTAGGGGAGGGGTTGGGGAGCGGCGGTAGGGGAGGGGTTGGGGAGCGGCGGTAGAAGGAGAGTTGGAGGGCGGCGGGAGGAGGAGAGTTAGAGGGCGGCGGGAGGAGGAGAATTGGAGGGCGGCGGGAGGAGGAGAGTTGGAGGGCGGCGGTAGGAGGAGAGTTGGAGGGCGGCGGGAGGAGGAGAGTTGGAGGGCGGCGTGTGAACTAGTGAGGTGGGTGGGTGGGTGGGGAGAGGGTGGGGGAGGAAGGGGGGGGGGGGGATCCTACCTTGTACAACTCGGCACGGCAATTACACGGAGCCGGGCACAAACTGTTTCCACCTCCGATAATTGGTACCCAGAGTCTTCCCACAACGAGGTCGCGAACACTGCCCCTGCCGCCTTGCTCACCACTAGCCCTCTCCTCCCTCTCTCTCTCTCTCTCTCTCCCTGCCCCCCCCCCCTCCCTCTCTCTACCAGTTCACCTCCCTTTTCCCCCCTTACTAAGCCGGAGTTGTTTCTCAGATATCTCCCTGCTTCCAACACTCTCTCTCTCTCTCTCTCCTCCTTTACTAAGTGAGAGATAGTTCTTATGCACCTCCTTGTACAGCCTTAAAACATACATACATACATACATACATAGCGATCCTCACATACACCCCATCCACACATACACAAACCACCCCCACCCACACCCACCCACCCACACACTGAACAGGAACTCGACAACCACGTGAAGTAATCGTCCACCCAGCACAGCTTCCCCAACACAACTCTTCCCCAACACAACTCTTCCCCAACACCAAAAAACTCTTCCCCAACACCAACAACTCTTCCCCCAACACCAACAACTCTTCCCCAACACCAACAACTCTTCCCCAACACCAACAACTCTTCCCCCAACACCAACAACTCTTCCCCAACACCAACAACTCTCCCCAACACCAACAACTCTTCCCCAACACAACTCTTCCCCAACACCAACAACTCTTCCCCAACACCAACAACTCTTCCCCAACACCAACAACTCTTCCCCACACCAACAACTCTTCCCCAACCAACAACTCTTCCCCAACACAACTCTTCCCCAACACCAAAAAATTCTTCCCCAACACCAACAACTCTTCCCCAACACCAACAACTCTTCCCCCAACACCAACAACTCTTCCCCAACACCAACAACTCTTCCCCAACACCAACAACTCTTCCCCAACACCAACAACTCTTCCCCAACACCAACAACTCTTCCCCAACACCAACAACTCTTCCCCAACACCAACAACTCTTCCCCAACACCAACAACTCTTCCCCAACACCAACATAACAACCTCAACTTAGACAAACACACAAACACACAAAACGGTTAATGGAACTTTGTGGGTTAATGAGAGGTGGGTGGGTGGGGGTGGTGTTCGGGGGTGTGTGGGGGGTGTGGGGGTGGTGTTCGGGGGGGGGGGGTGTGGTGGATGTGGGGGTGTGGGTGTGAAAATTTGTCTGCAAGTTAATTTAACCTAAGACGACCACCATCCTCTTCCACTTCCTCCTCTTCCTCTTCCTCCTCTTATTCCTCCACCTCCCCCCTCCTCCTCTTCCTCCACCTCCCCCTCCTCCTCTTCCTCCTCCTCCTCCTCCACCTGACTGCTTCTTCATATTTGTTAAGAAAAGAAATAAAAATTGCAGGTGTCTTACTATTATTTACTACACACACACGCCCTGTCCACCCACCCATACACGGCGGGGCGGCGGGGGAGGGTGTGGGTGGGTGGGCAGGGGGGGGGAGGCAAGGAGGGGGGAGGCGGGGGAGGGTGTGGGTGGGTGGGCAGGAGAGGGGCAGTGGGGTGGAAAGTCGGGGATGAGGGCGTGGGAAGGAGGAGGTGGGGAAGAGGGGTAGGGAGGGGGAGGAGAGGGGTAGGATGGGGGGTGGAGAAGACAGCCCGGGGCCCTCCTCAATGACACCTCCAACACACTACCACTATCACTTCCATATCTCCACTATCTCACCCCCCCCCTCTTCCCTCACCTCCCTCGCCCCGCCCCTCACATCCTGACCCTGTACTGTTGTCCATCTGTTGCACCTCCTCCATGTCTTTCCTTCACTTCTCCTTCTCTACCCTTCCTTTTCCTTCACTTCTCCTTCTCTACCCTTTACTTCTCCTTCTCTACCCTTCCTTTATTATCTTCCCTTCATCTCCCCTCCATCCTCATTCTCTCTCCTTCACCTACCTCTCTCCCCACCTCTCATCCTTCTCTTCTCTCTACCTCTCCACTTTATCGACCTCTCTCTCTCTCTCTCTCTCATTGGCATTGTGTCACTAGGTTAAGTTAGGTTAAGATAAGTTAGGTTAGGTTAGGTTAGCTTAGGTTAGGGGAGCTCAGGTTAGGTTAGGTTAAGTTAGGTTAGGTTAGGTTAGGGGAGCTCAGGTTAGGTTAGGGGAGCTCAGGTTAGGTTAGGTTAGGGGAGCTCAGGTTAGGTTAGGTTAAAGGCCCAAAAGGAAAGCAAATAAAAAATATACACACACATACACTTCCTCCTCCCCCCCCTCCCCCCTTTCCTCGTCCTCCCCTCCCCTCCCCCATGTTTACACAATGTTGCTCTGATATACAGGACCTCCAGACCTCCACACTATAAGCTTAACCTCACAACCTCACGTGTCTCTCATTCACTGCCCAGGATTATATCTGTGTGAGAATTTTTAGGTGGCTAAATCTTGCAGTATTTCGTGTGTGTGTGTGTGTGTGTGTGTGTGTGTGTGAGGAAAGCACCAATAATAATGATGATGACGAAGAGGATGATAAGAGCTTAGAGAGCGAGAGAAGAAGAAGAAGAAGAAGAAGAAGGAGAAGAAGAGAGGAATACTTTGATGGTGACGGTGGTTGTTGAGGAGGCGAGAGAGGAAGGGACTGGTTGAGGTTGATGGAGGGGAGATAGAAGAGGTTGGAAGAGGCTGAGGAGGCTGAGGCTGATGAGAGAAAGGATACAGGTAAGATAAATGGTAGAGGAAGGGTTAAAGGGGTTAAGGCCTCTATCATTTACGACTAAGGAAAGATGAGGCGTGATTGGTGGTTTGCTCGCGGTTAAAGATCAGCTGCGAGGACGTGTAAGGGGGAGGGGGGAGGGGGAATAATGGAGGGATAGGTGCGCGAGTGTGGAGAATGCAATGTGGAGGAGATATATTGGAAGGGGTTATTGGTGGAGGGGCATAGTGGATAAGGTGGAGGGAGGGGTGGAAGGAGGGAGGGAGGGGAGAGACGAGTGTGGATGAAACGTAGTCGAGGAATAATAGTGGAGGACTGGAGAGGTGGAGATGATGAAGGAGGTGGATGGGATGGGGAAATGGAAAGGATAGAATGTGGATGAGCTCAGAGACATGGTGGAAGGGGATGGGTCAGGCGAGAGATGGGAGGGGAGGCGGTAAAGGGATGGACCGGGAGAGATGGAGGGAATGAGAGAGTGTGAGAGTGTGTGAGAGAGTGTGAGAGTGTGTGAGGGAAACAGAGGAAGGGTCTTTGGAGGAGTAATGAGGGTTGGGTCAAGTAGCATTTCAGGGCGTGAGGGTGTGACTAAGTGGAGAGTGTGGGGACAGTAGAACCAAAAGGAGTAACACGAAGGCTGCAGCAAGAGAGGGACGGCGGGGTGGGGCGGGGCAGGAGGGGGATGGGAGAGAGGAGGGTCACGCCCCGCCCCCGCCTTCGGCCACTACTCGTGCAGAACTGATGCGCGGTGCGGGCGGGTCGCTCATCCGCCACGCTCACGCCCCCTATTATCTGACCACACACACACACACACACACCAGGACGGCAGGAACACATTAGGGGAGGATGACCTGGGTGACGGAGGGGCTGAGGGAGGTAGCAGCACAGAACCAACACACCACCGTGCAAAATCAACTGCCTGGTGACAAATGACATGCAGGAAACTCTCCTTTGTGATGGAGACGTTTCACATTTTTCTCTTACAGCTTAATGCCTTAAGCTGTCACGCCACGGGCACAAAATGTTCACTCTCAAGAGATGTGGTCCTTGTTGAGTGGGGGGGGGGGGGGTGCTAAGGACGAGGGAGCTACCTGTACCTACCACAACACCTGGCCATGTTCACCTGTGTCGCCACCAGGTACCAGAGGAGGTGGTGCTGTGTGTGGAGGGGGACGTGGCCAAGATGACTATACGATCCACCGCACAGAACCTCACTACCACACCATTCTAGTACACCGCCACACTATCACACCACCACCACACACTACCACACCACACAGTACCACCACACCACTACCTCACCACCACCATATACTACCACCACACCACGGCTAACATTTCATATACACTGAGTTTCAACGTTATACTGAGGGTGAGGTAAGTGTAGGCAGTGGGGCGTCTGGGTCCAAACAGGCGAGACGATGGTCTAAACTAAAGAGAAGAACGACGATAAAAAGATGATGAGACGGTGGAGGAGGAGGGAGGCTGGAGGAGGAGGAGGAGAGAAGCTGGAGAAGGAGGAGAGAAGCTGGAGAAGACAGGATAAAGGAGGAGAATGAAAGAGGAAGAGAAAGGAAGTAGGCAATATCGAACACACACACCGAGAACAACCAACTGAGCGAAACACAACGAAAAAACGAAAAGAAACACAAAATAAATTATACATCTTCCTATTGTATTGAGCTAAAAAAACAAATCTTAATGAAAAATCCTAATTGGTGACTTAACTACTTGTTCGAGGTCATCCTGTAACGAGGCTGAACCAGGGTACACAAGGCAAGAAACACGAATCGTCAGGGAAATACAACACATGATTTGTCAGGAGGAGCGTGGATTATTAAGTAGGGGTTGGTAGCGTGGAGGCGGGGCGCTGATAACAGGTGCACACTGTGATAATGCCCAGGTGGACGGGTAGGGGGGAGAGGGGGTAGAGGGCAGGAGTGTGTGTGTGGGGAGGAGAGGGGAGAAGGGGGAGGTGGGGGATATATACCTCACCTTCATCCTCCCCGCCCCGAGCTAGTTCTCACCACCACCACCAAGCTCCTCTCCTCCACAGGGCGTCTTATATAGGTAGTACACACACACACACACACACACACAACTGGGTGGTGGTGTTGTTCATTAAATTACTTTGCTACTAATCAGTGTGTAGTGTCTGTACGGTTTATGACCTATGAGACACCCTACCCTGTACCTGTGGCAAGGAGGGGGGGGGGGGAGAGATGTGCTGAGGAGATGTGCTGAGGAGGAGATGTGCTGGGGAGATGTGCTGGAGGAGATGTGCTGGTGGGGGGAGATGTGCTGGTGGGGGAGATGTGCTGGTGGGGGAGATGTGCTGGGGGAGATGTGCTGGGGGGAGATGTGCTGGTGGGGGAGATGTGCTGGTGGGGGAGATGTGCTGGTGGGGGAGATGTGCTGGGAGGAGAAGGGAGGGAGAGAAAATGTGGTGTGCTGGGAGGGAGAGAAAATGTGTTGGGGGAAAAGAAAGTGGGACTGTGTTGGAGATGAAGAGGAGGAGGAGGAGGGGGAGAAGGTGGAAGGGAAGGGGAAGGAGGAGGAGGAGGAGGAGGAAGGGGTAGAAAGAGGTGGCAAAGGTGTCAAGAGCAGAAAGAGAAAGAAAATATTTGTGGGAAAAGTTGGAGAAGAGTTGAGGGAGGGAGTGAGGAAGAGGGGGGCGAGATGGAAGAAGGAAGGCGAGGCAGGAGGAAGAGAAGGCGAGGCAGGAGGAAGGGGGGGGGGGGAGGAAAAAGAAGCGGGAGAGGCGAAAATGGCGTGATCTGTGGTAGTAAGGAAGCAACGGGTGTCAAAACCAAACTCCACCTGTCCACCACATCCTCTCTCTCCCTCTCTCACACACTCTCTTTCACTTCACCCCCCCCCCCCCCATACATTCACGCACTTCACCCCTCCCCATCACAGAATCTCCCTCGGTAACCCCCCCCCTCAAAAAAATAAATAAATATAACAGTAGCAGAATATATCACCACCACCACCATCCCCTCCTCCCCCCCCCCCACCACCAAACAAAGCTAACAGATCACAGTTAACACATTTCCCCCTCTCAATGTATCCCCCCCCCTCCTCTATTTTCGTTTAACTGCAACAATAAAGAAAATGACCAAATTGTATTCTTTATGCCGATTTTGACACTCGTTTGAAATGTGTGTCTGTCTGTCTGTGTGTGTGTGTGTGTCTGTCTGTCTGCCTGTGTGTCTGTCAGTCTGTCTGTCTGTTTACTCCCCGTGACATAGACTCCGGCCGACTTGTGTTTGATATTTTATTTTTTATTTATTTATTTTATTTATTGTTTTTATTTTACGACTGAATTTAATGAACTCTGTCTTGTTAATAACCTGGATAGTTAAACCTTCGACGAGGTGGTGGTGTAGGTGGTGGTGTAGATGGTGGTGTAGATGGTGGTGTAGATGGTGGTGTAGATGGTGGTGTAGGTGGTGGTGTAGATGATGTAGGTGGAGTGACTGGTGGTATAGATGCTGGGTAGGTGGTGAGTAGGTGGTGTAGATGGTGGTATAGATGGTGTAAGTGGTGGTGTAGGTGGTGGTGCAGGTGGAGGGACAGGTGGTGTAGGTGGTGGGACAAGGGGACACAGCTGGTTGATGCAGATGGGTTGAGTAAGACGCCAAGGTGAAGGCAGATGGTTACAGGTGGAAGAGGAAATGGTATAGTGAACTAGAAGTAGGAGGAGGAGGAAGGAAAGGAGGAGGAGAGGGAAGAAGAAGAAGAAGAAGAAGAAGAAGAAGAAGAAGAAGAAGAAGACGATTGGTGTAGTCCAGGTGGTGGTGAGGCGGCCAGGTACTGTAATTAGTCCATCTGGTTAGTCATCCCCTGTCATCAGGTTCCCTCCCACACTCCCTTTCCATCCCTCTCCCACCCCTATCACTCCCCCTTCCACCCCTCTAACTCTCTTTCCCACCCTCTCACTCCCACTCTCTTTCCCACCCTCTCACTCCCACTCTCTTTCCCACCCTCTCACTCCCACTCTCTTTCCCACCCTCTCACTCCCCTTCCATCCCTCTCATTCAATTTCCCACTCTCTCGTTCCCTCTCCCTTCCTCTTCAAATATCTCACTCCCTCAACATCTCATTCCTCTCTCTCTCTCTCTCTCTCTCTCTCTCTCTCTCTCATTATCATATTACCTTTTGTTTTCATTCATATATATTTATTTGTTTTGGTTTATCTTTAATTACTGATGGTGAAAATAATAGTGATGGTGTGTGTGTGTGTGTGTGTGTGTGTGTGCTAAGGGGGGAAGGGGAGGAGGAAGGAGAGGGGGAGGGGGGGGTAGAGGATCATTACCATACCTGTCAACCAGTAAATCACCTGCTGTCGTACGGTAGCCTCCTCCTCCTCCTCCTGTTCTTCTTCTTCTTCCTCTTCCTCCTCCCCTACACTCAGCTGCACTCTACACTTCATTCCTTTATCCCCCCCACCACCAACACCCCTCCCCCCTTCACCAACACCCCTCCCCCCCACCACCAACACCCCTCCCCTCCCTCCCTCACCAACACCCCTCCCCTCCCTCCCTCACCAACACCCCTCCCCTCCTTCCCTCACCCTACACATCCCCTTTACACCCCTTCACCACCCACCTTACACCCCAGCTACACCCTACACTTGGCACAATACACACCCCACGCCCACCCAGACACACCGACGTCTAAATTACAGTAATCATTCATAAGTCGGCACCACAATCGTCGACCATAAATAGTGTGTCAGCTACCAACTGTTACTTCCCCTCTTAGTATGAAACCTGGATTGAATTTTACACAGAATAAATAAAAAAATAAGATAACTCTCTCTCTCTCTCTCTCTCTCTCTCTCTCTCTCTCTCTCTCTCTCTCTCTCTCTCTCTCTCTCTCTCTCTCTCTCTCTCTCACTCACTCACTCACTCACTCACTCACTCACTCTCTCTCTCTCTCTCTCTCTCTCTCTCTCTCTCTCTTTCTGTTTATCTGTCTGCCTCATCTTCTTTCTATTTTCTTCATCTTCTTCCACCTCCTCCTCCTCCCCCCCTCTTCTTCTCCACCACCGTCACCACCACCACCACCACCTCCCCCCTCTCTTCTTCTCCACCACCGCCACCACCACCTCCTCCTCCTCCCCCCCTTCTTCTCCACCACCTCCGCCACCACCACCACCACCACCTCCTCCTCCTCCCCCCCTTCTTCTCCACCACCTCCGCCGCCGCCGCCACCACCACCACCACCACCACCTCCTCCTCCTCCCCCCCCTTCTTCTCCACCACCTCCGCCACCACCACCACCACCACCACCTCCTCCTCCTCCCCCCCTTCTTCTCCACCACCACCACCACCTCCTCCCCCCCCCCCTTCTTCTCCACCACCTCCGCCAGCCAGCACAGAGTGGTTAGGAGGCCAGGTGTTGAGGTCTTGAGGGAAGGTAATTACTCTTTTCTTTTACCTGTGTGATAATTTACCCTCCTAAAAGTGTACAGGTGAGTATGTGAGAGCCAGGTGATCAGGAGAGGTGGAGAGAGGGTGAACTGATCAAGGTGGGGTGGTGGAGGAGGGTAAGTTGATCAAGGGGGAGTCAGTTGATCAAGGGGGAGTCAGTTGATCAAGGGGAAAGGGAGAGTTAGCTGATTAGGGGGGTAGGGGGTGAGTCAAACTAAGTGATAAAAGGTGTCTGTCAACTAACCACACACACACACACACACACACACCTATATACTGACCCGACCCGCCCTGACCCAACCCATTCCGTCAGGTAGAAGAAATTTACGCTAGTTAACAGTTAATCCGCCGCCAGGAGACAGTAATCCACGATAAATCCTCTCCTAATCCATATCTAACAACTCCTTTGACCTCCCACGTGAGACAGACCCGTCACAAGTGGATTAAAGCAGATCTAATCGTAATAAATCCACCGATCAATAACAGTTAAGTAATCCTACGTTAATCCGGAGCATTACAGAACCGATTAACCTTTCTAGAAGTATATAATAGCGCCAGTGGATTAATGTGGATTTAATGACAATAAACTACCTAAAGAAGTGAGTAATCCAAGTTAAATCCAATAATAATATAGGGATTTACCAAGTAATTGCAAATCCACATCCAAAATTAAAGGAATTTACCCAGGTTATATTCAATAATTAATCAAAAGAAAACATACATATTAAAAAAAATGGGAAAATATATTAATCCGTAATAAATCCATCGCTAAGATATGAAGAGGATTAGAGGGGTAAATCCATGGTGTAATCCGCCATCCATAATAAAATTCACTTATCTAGAGAAATAATCAATAACAGTTATTAAATAAATCCCAAAATATGTGTATGTGTATGTGTGTGTGTGTGTGTGTTAGTCTCCACCAACACTACCGTCAACACCATCACCATTATCACCAACACTATCACCACCACTACTATCACAACTACCACTACCTGTATAGACATCACACCTGTATAGGCGCCATACCTGCAACCAAGCAGTATGTCACCCCAAGCAGAGATGATATACACACCTGTGGTTACCTCCCTCCTCCCATCCCCCCCTCAATCACCTCTCAATTTAATTTATATCTTTTATCTTTCAATTTATCTATATATCAATTTATATATAACCGTCAATTAGTGTTTAATTATATATATGTTTTTTCCTCATCTATATAAACGTTAATTGATGTTTATATACACACCTGTTCTTCATCTAATTAACAGAGGTAATTAACTCCCAGGTGACCCCGGAGTCTCGCTATTATAACCCGTATTTATGAACTGATTTACGTATTAGTGAAGGAGTGTTGGAACTTGTCTGTCCTCGTGTAAGGCTCAGAGTCACCCAGGGGAATGACATTTACCTTTAGGTCAGCGAGAGGCATATGACATACCTGTCCCCTAATTAAGCAGTGGGTTACCTGCGAGTGATTCACCTATACTGTATCTGAACACTTGTTTCACAGTATCGATCTACACACCTGTACTCACCTGTACTCACCCCTGAAGATGTGAATTACACGAAAGCGCTTGGGAACTTCGTGTTTTCTTCTTTCCTGGTGGTTATCAGCATATACCTAGATCACGCGCACCTACAGTGATTTACTTGCACACCTGTTCTCTATATCTATTAATATCTATCTATCTATCTATCTATCTATCTATCTATCGACGACAAGCTGGAAACTTAGTGACGTCATCCACAGGTGTTTTTCATTAATCGTGATGGCGTCGACACCTGCCCGATGATATTCAATGGAAAAGTTTATTACCTGTGTACACACACACACACACACACACACACTCTCTTTAGTATGTATAAGAAGTAGGAGAGTGTATCTTACCTAGTGTAGAGTGTATGAGGCAGTTAAGTGTCTCAGGTGAGTGTATGAGGTAGTTAAGTGTCTCAGGTGAGTGTATGAGGCAGTTAAGTGTCTCAGTTGAGTGTATGAGGTAGTTAAGTGTCTCAGGTGAGTGTATGAGGTAGTTAAGTGTCTCAGGTGAGTGTATGAGGTAGTTAAGTGTCTCAGGTGAGTGTATGAGGCAGTTAAGTGTCTCAGGTGAGTGTATGGGGCAGTTAAGTGTCTCAGGTGAGTGTATGAGGCAGTTAAGTGTCTCAGGTGAGTGTATGAGGTAGTTAAGTGTCTCAGGTGAGTGTATGAGGTAGTTAAGTGTCTCAGGTGAGTGTATGAGGCAGTTAAGTGTCTCAGGTGAGTATACTGTATGAGTATTGTTAATATTTACTGCTCTTAATCACATGTACCAGGTGTCAACACTCAGGTGGTGAAAGCACTTGGCCCTTACACCTGACCTGTTGAGTGGGCCTCCTACACCTGGCCACACACACACACACACACACACATACCAACCACATCCATCACCACACCATAACACCGAGCCGCGCCATACATACATACATAAATACATACATACATACATACATACATACATAAATACATAAATACATACATACATACATACATACATACCCCGACACTGGCTCACACCTACACTACAGTCATTCAGTATTGGTTCATATCCCAGCCACTAACGTTAAGAATCGCCAAGGATTAAACTTTCACAGCTAACAATAACAAGAGCTACTGTGTGTGTGTGTGTGTGTGCGTAGAGGGTTTGCCAGTGACCATGCAACAAGGTACACACACACACACACACACAGTACACACCACCACCACTATCGACACACAACGGAGAGGCAGACAGTGTCAATCATCAACAGTACATAAGGTCGACCCTCACTACCCCCGGTTCACCACCAATCGACCATCGGGACCAATTCTCACCTGGCCGTTCTTTCCCGGACGCGCTAAAATCTGTCAATATTTCCGATAAAAAAAAAGTGGTCCTCGCTGCCGCTGGACCTCGATACTACCAACATTACCCATATACTTGATAACAACCTCAGGGATTTATAAAACACTTAGAAGGACGACACAGCAGGAGAGAGAGGGGGAGGGGGGCAGAGAACACGTAGAAGGCGCTGCTGGGGGGAGGGGGTGGTGAAGGTACTACTACGAGAAGGGCATGGGCCGTGGGGGGTGGTGGTGGGGGGAGGGGAGGGGGAGGTATAGGGCTTAAATGATAGGGGTGTGTATGTATACCAGGTCAGCAGCTAGTTACCCCCTCTCCTCCCCTCTCTCCCCACCCCTCCTCCCCCTTTTTTCCCCTCGTTCGGGTGAGGGGTGCTTACATGATCGGACAATGGGAATAAACCCCAGTGACAACATATGACAACAAACACTCCCCTCTGGTTCCCCTCCAAATGACAACATCTACACCCTCGTCTCCCCTCTCCTCCGACAATGACCGCGCCCTTCCTCCCCTTTCTAATGGTAACTAATGACAACAAATATACCCCCATTGATGCGGCCGCTGACAACAGATTGCCTCTAACTTTCTCCTGCCCACACACACACACACACACTTGGTGGATGAACTAGGAACCCCCCCCCCCCCCGAGATCGAACCAACTACCCTCAGGACAAACGGTGAGTACTGCATCCACTCAGCCACAGCGACTCTTATTCTAACCACAATAATCAACAAATAAACACAGACAAACAAACAAACAAACAAACACAGAACATCAAAGAGAGATTTGTAAATAAAAAAATGTAATAAATAATAATAATCTATTTCTATGTGTGTGTGTGTGTGTGTGTGTGTGTGTGTGTGTGTGTACGTTTCCTCTATTACAATTATTACATTGTTACAGATAAACTAATGACCTACACAAACAAGTAAATAAAGAATGAGAGAGAAACAAACACTTAATACATAAACTAATACACGAATAAATAAACAAATACAAACAAATAAACAAATACACAACTAAATAAACAAATACAAACAAATAAACAAACAAATGAACAAACACACTATTACCCGGGCAAGTATCCGCGACAAAAGAAAAGAACCCGCCGGTATTCAGAAGGCACATACACCGATAACACCTCCGCTAGTAAATGAGTTCCGAGGGACACGGCGGACATACATACATACATACATACATACATACTTCCTATTTTATTTTATCATTCAAAATATAAATACGTACATGACTATTAAGCTAACTCTGTGTGTGTGTGTGTTTGTGTGTGTGCCGGGGGGGGGGGGAGGCTGTGTATATAGTTAGTCATTTTTGTGTACGATAATTATGGTAAATTTTCATCTTTTTGGGGGGTAAATATAAATCTCTCTCTCTCTCTCTCTCTCTGGCCAGGAGTGTGTGGCCACAGCACCCTAAATGGGCGGGTGTGGCCCCTACCCTCCCATCCCCCTTTATATACACATTGGGCCGCGTCACTCCTGCCCCGCCCCGCGCCACCCACCGTCCAGCTGGCCTACACACACACACACACACCATCTGTGAGGGAATTACTACACCACGCCAGGTCCCTCATAACACCATCTGTGAGGGAATTACTACACCACGTCAGGTCCCTCATAACACCATCTGTGAGGGAATTACTACACCACGCCAGGTCCCTCATAACACCATCTGTGAGGGAATTACTACACCACGTCAGGTCCCTCATAACACCATCTGTGAGGGAATTACTACACCACGTCAGGCCCCTCAAAACACCATCTGTGAGGGAATTACTACACCACGCCAGGTCCCTCATAACACCATCTGTGAGGGAATTACTACACCACGCCAGGTCCCTCATAACACCATCTGTGAGGGAATTACTACACCACGCCAGGTCCCTCATAACACCATCTGTGAGGGAATTACTACACCACGTCAGGTCCCTCATAACACCATCTGTGAGGGAATTACTACACCACGTCAGGCCCCTCATAACACCATCTGTGAGGGAATTACTACACCACGCCAGGTCCCTCATAACACCATCTGTGAGGGAATTACTACACCACGTCAGGTCCCTCATAACACCATCTGTGAGGGAATTACTACACCACGTCAGGTCCCTCATAACACCATCTGTGAGGGAATTACTACACCACGCCAGGTCCCTCATAACACCATCTGTGAGGGAATTACTACACCACGTCAGGTCCCTCATAACACCATCTGTGAGGGAATTACTACACCACGTCAGGCCCCTCATAACACCATCTGTGAGGGAATTACTACACCACGCCAGGTCCCTCATAACACCATCTGTGAGGGAATTACTACACCACGTCAGGTCCCTCATAACACCATCTGTGAGGGAATTACTACACCACGTCAGGTCCCTCATAACACCATCTGTGAGGGAATTACTACACCACGTCAGGTCCCTCATAACACCATCTGTGAGGGAATTACTACACCACGTGAGGTCCCTCATAACACCATCTGTGAGGGAACTACTATACCACGTGAGTTCCTCCTAACACCATCTGGGAGGGAGTTACTACACCACGTGTTTGCTGTTCAACACCTACATTAATCTGTGTGTTCACTGTATGTTCCTTTACCTTTCTCTAATGAAGGCTTTTGTTAAACCACCAATGTATGTAATAAGTCATTTATGTCCAATGTATATTTTTAGCCTTCGGGCTGCAGAACTTTTTCAATAAACCGTTAATTATTATTATTATTATTATTATTATTATTATTATTACACACACACACACACACACACACACACACACACACACACACACACACACACATATATTTAAACCATTATATCTCAGGCATGATAGGTGCACTTAGACAGTAATTAAACCACATGCGTTTTTTTCCTTCAAAGTATAAATAACAGCAACTTTTTCCACAGTAATAATAATAATAATAATAGGGTATAGAAGTGTTGTGGTGGGTGTGTGTGGTGGGTGAGGGTGGTGGGTGGGTGGGGTCAGTGGGGGTAGTGAGTAGGTGGAGTGGGTGAGATGGGTGTAGTGGGTGGGGGGGGGGGGTGAAGCATAGACACAAATTTATAGTCGAGTGTTGTGAGTGTAATTAAGGGCCCTGGGTGTAGCAAAATATAGTGTGTAAGTGTCGAGGAGAGAGAGAGAGAGAGAGAGAGAGAGAGAGAGAGAGAGAGAGAGAGAGAGAGAAGTAAGAAAGAAAGGAAGGAGGGAACGAGGGAGGGAGGGAAGGAGGGAGGGAGGGAGGGAGGTGTGTGCGTGTTGACACATAAAGCCAGAAAGACGTGGCTGTGGCTGGAGATCTACCTGGTGAGGCTACACTATTGACACCTGCTGAATAACACACTACTTACTACGTGCTTCACGCCGCCCCTCCCTCTCTCCACGGCCTCCCTCCCTCCCTCCCTCCTTCTTCTTCTTCCTCCCAACCAATGAGCCTTCTTGCCTTCCTCCCTCCTCCACCCATCCCTCATTCCTTCCCTCCACTCACCTCTCTTCTCCATCCATCCATCCATCCATCCATCCACCAACATCCCATTCATGATCTATCCTATACTTTTACTCTTCATCTTCCCTCTTCCCTCTTCATCCCTCCCACTCCCTCTCTCTCCCTCTATTATTCCCGGTACTTCTTCTCCCTCTCCTTTATTTGTCGTGTTCCAGTCACTCTCTCTCTCCCTCCCCCTTCCCAATTTATTAGTACTGTGGCCTCACCTCCTTCTTCATCAATGCCTCGTGTTTCTCTTCCCTCTTTCTTTAATGCTTCTCTCTCCCTCCCTCCCTTCCTTCTCTTCCACCTCTCTCTCCTCCTTGTACCTCTCCTTCACTTCCGTTTCCCCCCCCTCTCCACCCTTCCTCCCCCCCCCAGGGCTTATTAACCACACAGGTGCAATAATTCTAATATGGTCATAATAATAAGACCTCCCCTCCCCCCTCCCTAATTTACATACGTGAATAAACATGTATTTACCCACTACTTAATATTTATCATTAATGTGGACTTTAAAACACACAGTAAAGGGGAAATAAATACATTACTAATATATCTATGTAAAGTATTGGATACGGGGAATAAGTATAATAAATGATATGGTGAACTGGGGGGAGGGGGGGTTATATCGCCAGACGCATGTTCGCCTGACGTACATAAGCCAGAGGAGGAACTAATAGTTTTTATTTGGGGGGGGGGGGGAGTATATAAAGTGCCTGTCTATTCTTCCATCTGTCTATTCTGTCCACCACTTAGTCTTTACATCTCTCCGTACTGTCTGGTCTAGTAGCCTCATATTGCCCCTTTCCGTCTCCTCCTCCTACCCCCCCCCCTCACCCGTCTCCCCTCCCTCCCCTCTTTCCGTCTCCTCCTCCCCCCCCCCTCACCCGTCTCCCCTCCTTCCCCTCTTTCCGTCTCCCCTCCTGGTCTTCCTGTCCCCTCCCTGTTGACAAGGGCGTGTGTGTGTGTCAATGGCGGTAATCCGGTGACAGCATCAATTTGATCACTGATACGTTCAATTGATACGCAGCTGAGGGGAGGAAGAGGGCAGGCGGAGTGAGGGGAGGAGGTGGGACAGTGGAGTGAGGGGAGGAGGGGGTTGAGGGGGGAGGGTGAGGGATTGAGGGGAGGAGGTAGGACAGTGGAGTGAGGGGGAGAAGGAGAGGGTTGAGGGGAATGAGGGGAGGAGAAGGGGTTGAGGTGGCCCAGGGGTAAGTAGCGGTAACAGTGGTGGACGTAGGTAGGTAGCTACTGAGAGGGAGGAGGGGGACGCTACTTTGGAAAGGGTTAAAGAGAGAGAGAGAGAGAGAGAGAGAGAGAGAGAGAGAGAGAGAGAGAGAGAGAGAATTATGAATGGATAACAGTCGTGCGATCATTCATTTGTGTGTGTGTGTGTGTGTGTTGACTCTGGGACGACAACCAGACCCGGAGGAGGGGAGGGGAGGGGGTGAGGGGGGGAGGGGAGGGGGAGGGGAGGGGGTGAGGGGAGGCTTAAGAGGGAGACCTATGTACCCGAGGAGAAGGTTGGAGCAGTAGCAGGAGGTAAGATAAGGTTATCAGTAGCACATGGAGGCGGCGTGCTACAGGTCGTCATTAACACCCACAGGTCGCCTTTGTCAATGGTGCACGCCATTTGACAATGACGAGGTGTGTCCAACAGCACGTGAGTCTGATAGCGGCTCACACACGCCCACACCGCAATACCACACACCCGCCCACACCACAGTAACCGCACACCCCCACCCACCCCACTCCTTCCCTCTCGACCCAAACAAGTACCCACACCGTAAAAAGACCCACGGCGTTCTGTTTAAGCCACACAGGCATGGCACACGCCCACACCCACAGCCCACACTAGCACGCCGCTCTACTAATGTAATTGCTGGGTTGGCCCCCGAGTAACGAATTTTTTTTGGGGGGAATGAGTGTGAAGAGGGATGAGTAGGGTGGAAGGGGTGAGTGGGGTGGGAGGGGTGAGTGGGGTGGGAGGGGTGACTAAGGTGGGGAGTGAGTGATGCGGGAGGTGAGTGAGGGGGGTGAGTGAGGGGGGTGAGTGGGGGGGGTGAGTGAGGGGAGTGGGGGGGGGGAGTGAGTGGGTATGAGTCAACAAAAGTGGTCCTTGCAGCTCCCCCTCACCCCTTCACCTCATTATCCCTGCAATAGATTCATTTACGGATGGGGGGGGAGGGGAGGGGGTGGGGGGGACAAAAAAGGAGGGGAAGAGATTCATTTAGGTAGTTGGGGGGATACAGTGGGATTAAAGAGGGGGAGGAAAAGGGGGGAGGAGGAGGAGGAGGAAGCCTAACCAAACCAAACCTAACCTAATCTACCTTAACTAGTAACACCATCTAAGGCAACAAAGATGGCGTCGAAATTACACACAGACTCTACTGCGGGTCGTCCATAATTAGAGGTGTTAGGAGTGAAGGTGCAAAGAGGCGTGTGTGTGTGTGTGTGTGTGTGTGTGTGTGTGTGTCCTTATTGACCTCTCTCTCTCTCTCTTATTTGTTTATTATTATTATTATTATTATTATTATTATTACCATTATTATTATTATTACCATTATTATTATTATAATTATTAAATACCTTACGGGGAAAAAAATCAAATCATATTTTTTCATGACCAAAAGAAAAGAGATTAAAATCAGAGATGAAAATCGACGATACATTTAATTCTGATAAAATCTCACCGGCAGCCTCTCGCTCCCACACACACACACACACACACACACACAGTCAAAATTATCAATGTGTTTTTCAGTAATATTTCCTAGGCTTATTTTTGGGGTTCTTGGATATTGAAACACTGAGGTGGTGGTGAGGGTGATAGTGGTGGTGAGAGTGGTGGTGGTGAGAGTGGTAGTGGTGGTGAGAGTGGTAGTGGTGGTGGTGGTGGTGTCGGTGTCGGCAGCTTCCATTACTGAACTTCAGTATGCAGACGACCTCACCCTTGTTGCTCACACTGAACGCGACCTACAGGACATCCTGAACACCTACGCAGATGCGTATGCACACTTCGTCCTTGAGGTGAATGTACGTAAGACTCAGATTCTCGTTCAGCCTGCCCCTGGTTCAGCCACACCTCCACCATCCACCCAGCTTAACGGCACTACCCTCTCTAATGTTGACCACTTTCAGTATCTCGGCTCCCACCTGTCCACCACCACGGACATCGATGAAGAGATTCAGCACAAGGATCAGATGGGCAGCTCAAGCCTTTGGCAGACTCCGAAACCGTGTCTTCAGCTATATAGGGAGCTGAAATTATCTACAAAGTTACACGTATATCGAGCAGTGGTCCTCCCCACCCTGCTATATGGCAGCGAGACATGGGTCACATACAGGAGGCACCTCAAGGCACTTGAAAACTTTCACCAACGTAGTCTACGTTCCATCCTCCGAGTTCGCTGGGAAGACAAGAGAACAAATGCCAGTATTTTTGCTGACACCAACTGTAGAAGCATCGAGGCTACCATTATCCATGAACAACTACGTTGGACTGGCCATGTTACCCGCATGGACGACAGTAGACTGCCAAAGAAGCTACTGTACAGTCACCTAATGAACAGTAAACGTAACGCTGGCGGGCAACTGAAAAGGTAGAAGACAAACCTGAAAAAGTGCCAAATCGAGCCCCTCCCGTAACGCTTGGAGGAGCACCACACGAGAAGGTGTCAATACTTTCGATTTAGCCCGACTGCATAACGAGGCAGACAAGCGCCAACGCCTGAAAGACGCTGCTGCTGCCCTTCCCGCCCTAGATGTAGCCCTCCACATGTGCAACATCTGTGAACAACTCTGCCGATCCCGTAACGGCCTCTTTAGTCACCTCGAAACTCACCAATGGAGGTGACATCCTTAATAACTCACATCAATGTATCACAGCTGGATGATCGTCATACTCGATTCCAAGCGACAGCAAAGTAGTAGTAGTAGTAGTAATAATGAGAGTAGTATCACGTCAACAACCACTGCCATCAACAACTACTACCACCATTAACAATAGGTTCTCCACCAACAGCAGTGCCACCAACAGCATAGTGCCACCACCAGCATAGTGCCACCACCAGTATAGTGCCACCACCAGCATAGTGCCACCACCAGCATAGTGCCACCACCAACAGTGCCACCACCAGCATAGTGCCACCACCAGTATAGTGCCACCACCAGCATAGTGCCACCACCAGCATAGTGCCACCACCAGCATAGTGCCACCAACAGCATAATGCCACCAACAGCATAGTGCCACCACCAACAGTGCCACCACCAGCATAGTGCCACCACCAGTATAGTGCCACCAACAGCATAGTGCTACCACCAACAGTGCCACCACCATCAGTGCCACGACCAGCATAGTGCCACAGCTCGCCTCGGCATCTTAAAACTTCCTCTCACCGAACAAGTTTCAATACGCTGGGATTCTTCAACTTGTTATGAGTGAAATATTCTTCTTGGGCAACACGTCACAGGGAGAGTACCACACATCACAGGGAGAGTACCACACGTCACAGGGAGAGCACCACACGTCACAGGGAGAGTACCACACGTCACCAGCTAGAGGAAGGGCGGCATTACTCCAGGTCTGAGGCAACAAGTTCATGTCTACACCTACAGCAGAAGCCCTTCAACTCCAGCAGGTTACATGAAGACCTGCCTGACGGTGACATATTTACCCACACCCTGGCTTGAGAGTCGCAGCTAACCCAGGGTCTTCTCTCCATTCCTCGCCATCCATCCCACCACCCACCTCTCACACCTCCATCTCACCACCCCTCACTCCATCCATCCATCCGTCTATTCAACCCTCCAGCGTGCCTCCAGCCGACCTTTGATATGTTAATTTGATCTTGTACAACACTTCCATCCAATCCCATCACGGCTACACACGAAAACTCCTCTCCATAATTTTAGTAGACGACACACTAAACATTTCCGATGAGGTGGTGATAGTGATAGTGGTGGGGGTGGTGGTAGTGGTGGGGGTGGTGGTGGTGGGGGTGGTGGTGGTGGTGGTGATAGTGGTTGTGGTAGTGGTGGTAGTGATGGTGGTGGTAGCGATGGTGGTAGTGGTGGCGGTAGTGGTGGTGGTGGTGGTGAGGGTGGTAGTGACGGTAGTGACGGTAGTGAGGGTGGTAGTGACGGTAGTGATGGTGGTGGTGGTGGTAGTGGTTGTGGTTGTGGTTGTGGTGGTGGTGGTGGTAGTGGTGGTGGTAGTGACGGTAGTGACAGTAGTGAGGGTGGTGGTGGTGATAGTGGTTGTGGTAGTGGTGGTAGTGATAGGTGGTGGTGGTGATGATGGTGGTGGTGGTGATAGTGGTGGTGGAGGTAAAGTTGTTGGTGGTGTTGTATTGCAACTAATCACGTGTCCTTAACGACCACTTGTTTGTCAACAATTTGTGAGCGGAGGCAAGTGGCCGGTCGTTACAGGTAATAGCAGCTTACAACCCACTAATAACCACGTGCTGGCGCGCACACCCGCTCTTTCTAGTGCCTCATATCTTACTGACAACACTAGCAACTTGCTGGTAATTACGGCCATGTTAATAATTAGTCGTATGTCACCGGTAACTCATCATTAAGTCATTAGAAGTTATCACTAATCACTATTACAGGTATCGGAAGGTAATTATCGGCTTATTTAATACCGCTGTGTCTAATCTATTCTCACCATAAGGGAAGGGTCACGGGTTCGATCCCCGGTTGAGGTGAAGGACTGAATTAACTGCCTCTATACACCGGTCCTTGTGTACTGTGTGATACATGCATCCACTACAGAGTCCACTTGTACATTGGTGGAACAGCTCTTGGGTGGAGGAGCAACCCACTACCTGAGAACACCACCACCACCACCACCACCAATAATAATAATAATAATTCACTAAAATCCCCATAGAAGACTACAATCGGTTTGGTGTGTATATAGACAATGCAGGTATAGAGTTCAGCATGTGTATAGACTACTCAGGTACACAGTTTACCTAGACGGTGCAGGTATACAGCGGTAGTAAACAGTGAGGCAACAATCTGACCTTGCAGTAGCCGACACAGCCATCAGATGCTTACAGTAGAGGTATTTGTTTAGTCTTTAGTATTAATTAGTGATTATATATGTACAGGTGTTAACTGTGAAAGGTGAACATTTATTGATTGAGAGGAGGAGGAAGAGGAGGAGGAGGATGAAGGGAGAAGGAGGAAGACTAGGAAGAGGAAGAGGAGGAAAAGGAGCAAGAGGAAAAGAAGGAAAAAATCGGTGTGTCAGGAAAAGGAAGAAGACGACGACGAGGAGGAGGAGAAGAAAGAAGAAAAGAGGAGGAGGAGGAAGAAGAAGGAAGAGGAGGCGGCGTGTGAACCTAGCGTGTCCACCTACACCTCTACCTGGCCCCAGACCACAGCAGTCCCCCCAGGTGTGTGCTACAGCCAGCGACCACAGCCAATAATGCCTCTACTTACCAGATAGGCAACACGCCGTTATCCTGTTAATAGTAATGTTATCCTGTTCACGCCGTCATGATATCCTGTTCACGCCGTTATCCTGTCAATAGTAATGTTACCCTTCACACTCCTGTCACAAGAGATAGATAAAAAAAGAGGGACTGAGAAAGTGAGAGGGAGAAGAACGAGAGGGAAAGGTGAGAGGGAGAGAGAAGGGGGGGGTGGTGATAGGGAGGGAGGGAGAGTGAGAGAGGGGAGGAAGGGTGAAAGGAAGGGAACGAGAAATAGACAAAAAAAGAGGAACGGCGAAGATGGGAGAGGAAAGAACGGATAGGAAGGTGGGAGAGGGGATGAAAGGGTGAAAGGAAGGGAGGGAACAAGAAATAAAGACAAAAAGAGGAACGATGAAGAGAGAGAGAGAGAGAGAGAGAGAGAGAGAGAGAGAGAGAGAGAGAGAGAGAGAGAGGAGGGGAGGGAGGGAGGGAGGGAAGGCGGCGCACGTGGCAGGTACAAAGACTCGGTGTTGGAGGTAATAGTTTTTCAGGAGGTGTTTGGCAGGAGTCTGACTTACGTGCCTCACACAATAGCTCAGAGTCTATCACCAAATACTCTTACTAATACTCCTTTCCACGGTGGGTGTTTGTCTTGATGTGGGTGGCTGGCTGGGTGGGGTGGCTGGGTGGGTGTGTGTATTAAATTGTCTTAAATGTGTATATCCTATCTATACACCCACCCACCCGTACACATATATAACCTCACTTCCACCCACATTTATACCCACCGACACCCATTACTCACACACACACCCACCCACACACCACCCACACACACACACACACACCCACCCACCCGTACACATATATAACCTCACTTTCACCCACATTTATACCCACCGACACCCATTACTCACACACACACCCACCCACACACCACCCACACACACACACACACACCCACCCACCCGTACACATATATAACCTCACTTCCACTCACATTTACACCCACCCACACCAATTACTCGCACACACACCCACCCACACACCCACCACCCACACACCCGTACACATATATAACCTCACTTCCACTCACATTTACACCCACCCACACCCATTACTCACTCACACACACCCACCCACACACACACACACACCCACCCACCCGTACACATATATAACCTCACTTCCACTCACATTTACACCCACCCACACCCATTACTCACACACACACACACCCACCCACACACCACCCACACACACACACCCACCCACCTGTACACATATATAACCTCACTTCCACTCACATTTACACCCACCCACACCCATTACTCACACACACACACACCCACCCACCCACCCACACACACACACACACACACACCCACACACCACCCACACACACACACACACACACACACCCACCCACCCGTACACATATATAACCTCACTTCCACTCACATTTACACCCACCCACACCCATTACTCACACACACCCACACACCCACCCACACACCACCCACCCACCCACCCACACACGGCGGCACACTTCAAATACCCGCTGTGATCACCTGTAAGTCAGCACCGAAGAGAAGACGACAAGACATAATTAGACTCGTTATTTAAACAGGAGATCAAGACATGAGGTGAAGGTACCAGACAGCCTAGATGGGTGTGGGTGTGGGTGTGGTGGGGGGTGGGGTGGGGTGTGGGGTGGGGTGGGGTGGGGTGTGGGGGGTGGGGTGGGGTGTGGGGTGGGGTGGAGAGGTGGGTGAGGGTGGGCACTACTAACACCCTCTTCACTTTTGTGGGTCTTGTGTTTTCATTGGATAGATGGATAGATAGATAGATACACACAAACAAACAACAAAAACATAATAAAACAGGATTAAAAGTTCATTAACCACAAATAAAACACAGAACCACAACACTACCTGACAAAAACACACACACACAGCCGCGGGTAGGAGCTGCGGATAGGAGCTGCGGATAGGTGCGGTTAGGGGCTGCGGTTAGATAAAAAGAGACAAGTAGAGACGAAAGAGGATAATATATTGATATTCTTAAACACCCGTAAGTTTTTTTTTTTATCTTAAGGGACAGAAGAAAAAACGCTTAAATTAACGTTCGAGTCTCTTAAGTTTTTATTTTGACTTCAATGTGGCGGCCATCTTTGTTTATTGTCGCAGCCGAGGTGAGGGTGTGGTCTTAATATTTTTAGATAAGGAAGGGGGAGGTGGGAGAGGTGGGAGGGGGGAGAGGGGAGAGGTGGGAGTGGGGGAGGGGGAGAGGTGGGAGGGAGGAGAGGTGGGAGGTGGGAGGGAGGAGAGGTGGGAGGGGGGAGAGATGGGAGGGAGGAGAGGTGGGAGGGGGTGGGGGGAGAGATGGGAGGGGGGAGAGATGGGAGGGGGGAGAGATGGGAGGGAGGAGAGGTGGGAGGGAGGAGAGGTGGGAGGGGGGAGAGGTGGGAGGGGGGAGAGATGGGAGGGGGGAGAGATGGGAGGGGGAGGGAGGAGGGGGGAGGGGGGAGGGGGGAGGGGGAGGTGGGAGGGGTGAGGGGGAGGTGGGAGGGGGGAGAGGTGGGAGGGAGGAGAGGTGGGAGGGAGGAGAGGTGGGAGGGGGGGAGGGGGAGAGGTGGGAGGGAGGAGAGGTGGGAGGGGGGAGGAGAGGTGGGAGGGAGGAGAGGTGGGAGGTGGGAGAGGTGGGAGGGGGGAGAGATGGGAGGGGGGAGAGATGGGAGGGGGAGAGATGGGAGGGGGGGAGGGGGAATTAATCCAAGACCCTTTGAAAATTCGGGGCTTTGAAGGTGTCTGGTCAAATCTCTCCCCCCCCCCATTCCTAATAACCCCCATCAAATCATGAGGAATGGGATCTGTCCTAATGGGTCCCAGTTCTAACAGGCCCCACACTCCTAATAGGGCCCAAACTAACCCATTCTAACCACATGCATTGAGGGCAAGTCCAAATGGGCCCCAATACTAACGCTTAAGTTTAGACAGGTACAGGGGTCTATTAGAACAAGGGCCCATTGGGACAGACGGGGGAAGAGGTGACCTACAGCCTCTGGTGTTGTAATAAGCAATGCGATCGTGACCCCGGGGCGAGTCCTTATCTTGTGTACTTGTAACCTGCCTTGACCTCTCCCCCTCCCCCGCCTCTCTCTCTCCCCCCTCACTCTCTCCCTATCCCCCCCCACACACACCAACATTCCCCAGTGCCATGATACTTACCAAAAGAAGGTCGACATGTGATTGATTGCACGAAGCGACAACAGGGAGGGAGGGAGGGAGGAAAACAGGGAGACAAGGAGTGGGGAGGGAGGGGGGGTGTAGGGAGAAAGGGGTAAAAGGGGAGGGAGAGAGTGGGGGAATGGAGACAGAACGGGGAGGGTAGGAGGGAGGGAGGCACGTCACCTGTCCGGCCGCCGCGTCACAACTCACCTGCAAAAGAGAGAAATGAGGATATAAGTCACCGTGACGGCCACACAGGGAGACACTCGTGACGCATCACCCGTAACGTGACCCTGATGAATGTCCCGCACTCATTACCCCGTCACAACCCCTAACACCTGTAATTATTATCACACGGGGCGGCGGTGGTGACGGGTAGAAGGGGAGGAGTGATGGGGTGACGGGAAGAGGGGTGTGATGAGGTGATGGGCAGGGAGGGTGAGGAGGAGTGATGGGCAGGGGGGTGAGAAGGAGTGATGGGGTGATGGGCAGGGAGGGTGAGGAGTGATGGGGTGATGGGCAGGGGGTGATGGGCAGGGGGTGATGGGCAAGGGGGTGAGGGGTGATGGGGTGACGGGTAGAGAGAGGGTGAAGGGGAGGGATATGAGAACGTGAGTGGTGACGGATGGGGAGATGAGTGGCGACGGGGAGGAAAAGAACACGTGTGGGGTGACGGGACACGTGAGGGGTGAATAGAGCGGAGGGGCAGATGAGGGGTGATGGGAGGGAAGAGGACAGGTGAGGAAGAGAGGGGTGAGGGATATCCAGGTGAGGAGTAAAGGGGGCGGGAGGGGCAAGTGAGGGGAGGAGAAAGGGGGAGGGAAAGAGGGATAGGTGAGAGAGAAATTATGGGTGACAGTGAGGGGAGGGGAGGTGAAGGGGGTGGAATTATGGGTGACACTGATGATGGGGGTGTGAGAGTAAGGGTGAGAGTGAGGTGGTGAGGGTGACAATGACACTAAGGAGGGGTGACAGTGAGGGTGAGTGAAGGGTGACAGTGAGGGTGAATGAGAGGTGAGAATGAGGGTGAATGAGAGGTGAGAATGAGGGTGAATGAGAGGTGAGAATGAGGGTGAATGAGAGGGGTGAATGAGAGGGGTGAATGAGAGGTGAGAATGAGGGTGAATGAGACGTGAGAATGAGGGTGAATGAGAGGTGAGAATGAGGGTGAATGAGAGGTGAGAATGAGGGTGAATGAGAGGTGAGAATGAGGGTGAATGAGGGTGAATGAGAGGGGTGAATGAGAGGTGAGAATGAGGGTGAATGAGAGGTGAGAGTAAAAAGTGAGTGACAAATACAAATGAATAATTATTTTTTTTAAACTAAACTCCACATTTATAAAGTTTTCATAAGTGACTTTTCATAGGAAATTTCTACTTATACACTTAAACTAATTATGTTATCTCAGCCATTATTACTTAATATGTCATTACTAACACTATCATACTTACAACTAATACTACTAAAGTTCTCTTCAAATTATGTCTACAAGAATTCAGACAAATGTAAATGGTTTGACTCTCTCTCTCTCTCTCTCTCTCTCTCTCTCTCACACACACACACACACACACACACACACACACCACTACAAGATCACTTAACACAACAACATAGTCCCCCCCCTTTCGATCATCAAAGAAAACGGGAACATGGTAACATTGCCAATACGAGCAATCAAGACCGCCTGGCGTAAACACATTCTCCTATACTATGCCTGTCATGGTGTTCCTAAAATACCATGAATGTTATTGTCGGGCGGAGGGAGTGGTGAGGTTCGCCAGGCGTTGCTCTTCGCCCGTGCTGTCCTGACATAGAAGAAAGTTTTACGTCACATTTGAATAGTTGAACGAGGTGTGAAAATCTTCCCCACCGACAACCTTGTATTGCCTCTCACATAGTTCGTGGTAGGTCAAGTGTGAGGGGAGGGTGAGGAGAGGGGTGAGGGGAGAGAGGGGTGAGGGTGATGAGAGGGGTGAGGGGAGAGTGGGGTGGGGTGTGAGGAGGGTGTGAGGGGAGGTTGTGGAATGTAAGGAGGGTGGGATATAAGGTGAAGATATAAGGTGACAGGGTAATGTATCAAGTATAAGGAGAGGCGAGGCTAGGCTAACCTAACCTAAGGCTAACCTAACCTAACCTAAGGCTAACCTAATCTAACCTAAGGCTAACGTAATCTAACCTAACCTAAGGCTAACTTAATCTAACCTAACCTAAGGCTAACTTAATCTAACCTAACCTAACCAAAGGCTAACTAAATCTTACCTAACCTATCCTAAGGCTAACCTAACCTAACCACTTCCGCTGGCTAACACAAAACACGGGTGACAGGTAATCGATGACTTGGATGATATCACGACGAAAGATAAACACTATCCCTCCTGAGCCCTGATAAGATTACCCCACAGGTGACTGACTGCCTGGCTCACACGTCACCCCTGGCCTGGCTCACACGTCACCCCTGGCCTGGCTCACACGTCACCCCTGGCCTGGCTCACACGTCACCCCTGGCCTGGCTCACACGTCACCCCTGGCCTGGCTCACACGTCACCCCTGGCCTGGCTCACACGTCATCCCTGGCCTGGCTCACACGTCACCCCTGGCCTGGCTCACACGTCACCCCTGACCTGACTCACACGTCACCCCTGGCCTGGCTCACACGTCACCCCTGGCCTGGCTCACACGTCACCCTTAGCCTGGCTCACACGTCACCCTTGGCCTGGCTCACACGTCACCCCTGGCCTGGCTCCTACACCTATAAACACTGAACTTAAATTTATCAGGATTCTTATAATTTGCTCAAACGATTAGAGGTGGAGAGCCGAGACGAGTGGGAGGAGAAGGAGAGGAGGAGGAGAGGAAGATGAGAGAGGAGGAGGAGGAGGAGAGGAAGAAAGGAGGTGGAGGAGGAAAGATATGAGAAAGAGGAAGAGATGGGGAGGAGAAGAGAGGTGGAAGGAGGTAGAGAAAGTTTGAGGAGAAGAGGAAGAGGAGCAGGGCAGAGGAGGAGGAGGAAGAAGAAGAGGAGGAGGAGGAAGAAGAGGAGGAGGGGGATAGAGGAGGAAGGAGAGAGAGAGAGAGAGAGATGTGTTCGGGTATACTAACTGACTATCCGACAGGTGATAGATAATTGGCTCTAATTGCCTGTGGTTAATTAGTGAAAACGATGGGACAGGTAAATTGTCATAACACAGGTGGAACAGTGGAATGTGGATGGATGATGGATACGATGAAGGGTGGAGCAGTGTGGATGGAAAAGGTGGGTAGACGGAGTAATGTGGGTTGGATGAGGTAGGAGGGTGAAGTAATGTGGGTGGAACAAGTGGAGTGAGGGTGGAACAAGTGGAGTGAGGGTGGAACGGGTAATGGATGGGGATTATTGTAGATGGAACATGTAGTGGAACGATGGGGTACTGTAGGTAGAACATGGTCAAGGTCCCCCCCCCACCCAACCACCCACCCGCCCACACACACCCACCACACCTACACCCACCACACCCACGTCGCCTTATTGTACTTATAGTTTTAGTTAATCCACTCCCCAATATATATATTATAATTATACTTTTTAATAACCCGAAAATTATTATTATTATTAACATCGTTATTATTATTCTCAACTTAGTACCAAGTAACGAGACAGTGATACCTCTCTCTCTCTCTCTCTCTCTCTCTCTCTCTCTCTCTCTAACAACGCCTCTAAGCTTCCAACACTTGTCATTAAACTTCCAACACCGGTAATTAAGCTTCCAACAGCTGTCATTAAGCTCTCAACACCTGTCATTAAGCTCCCAATACCTGTCATTAAACATCCACCACGTCATTAAGCTCCCAACACCCGCCATTAAGCTTCCCAACACCTGTCATTAAGCATCCATCACCTGTCATTAAACTATAAACAGATAGGTATCCAACAGGTTAATAAGAACACTCCTTCACTAAGACTGCCAGTAACCTTCAGTAACCTGTACAGTCCTCAACTTTGGTCCTGGCGATGGTGCGTCTGGCGTAGTTCACAAAGTCAATGGTGTGTATATCTAATATCAGTAATAATAACATGATAGCTAGCGAATGTCTGCCTGGCGTTCGTTCTCTATGCAGTAAATAAGAGGAACCAAAGACTAGGGAAGGTTGGCGAAGGTACGCTCAACATCACCGAGGCGGGCTAACAAGGAGCGCCGGGCGTGGTGTATGCCCACACTGACGATGTGTTTGTGGTGCGGACATAAGGGTCATCAAGAGGGCCGAGCTTCTTCAAGAGGTTCCTGATCAACCTGGCGGGGGCGGTGGTGGTGCAGGAGGACGGTGGTGGTGTAGGAGGACGGTGGTGGTGTAGATGGGCGGTGGTGGTGCAGGAGGACGGTGGTGGTGTAGGAGGACGGTGGTGGTGTAGGACGGTGGTGGTGCAGGAGGACGGTGGTGGTGTAGGAGGACGGTGGTGGTGCAGGAGGACGGTGGTGGTGTAGGGGGACGGTGGTGGTGCAGGAGGACGGTGGTGGTGCAGGGGGACGGTGGTGGTGCAGGGGGACGGTGGTGGTGCAGGGGGACGGTGGTGGTGCAGGAGGACGGTGGTGGTGCAGGAGGACGGTGGTGGTGTAGGAGGACGGTGGTGGTGCAGGAGGACGGTGGTGGTGCAGGTGGACGGTGGTGGTGCAGGAGGACAGCGGCGGTGCAGGAGGACGGGTTGATGGCATTAACAAGTGTGGTTGATCATCAGTGACCCGGGGCAGTATGGGAAGCAGGCAGAGGTTGAGGCATAGGAGGTACAGTGAGGTTGAGGCATAGGAGGTACTGTGAGGTTGAGGCATAGGAGGTACTGTGAGGTTGAGGCATAGGAGGTACAGTGAGGTTGAGGCATAGGAGGTACAGTGAGGTTGAGGCATAGGAGGTATAGTGAGGTTGAGGCATAGGAGGTACAGTGAGGTTGAGGCATAGGAGGTACAGTGAGGTTGAGGCATAGGAGGTACAGTGAGGTTGAGGCATAGGAGGTACTGTGAGGTTGAGGCATAGGAGGTACAGTGAGGTTGAGGCATAGGAGGTACTGTGAGGTTGAGGCATAGGAGGTACTGTGAGGTTGAGGCATAGGAGGTACTGTGAGGTTGAGGCATAGGAGGTACTGTGAGGTTGAGGCATAGGAGGTACAGTGAGGTTGAGGCATAGGAGGTACAGTGAGGTTGAGGCATAGGAGGTACAGTGAGGTTGAGGCATAGGAGGTACAGTGAGGTTGAGGCATAGGAGGTACAGTGAGGTTGAGGCATAGGAGGTACAGTGAGGTTGAGGCATAAGAGGTACAGTGAGGTTGAGGCATAGGAGGTACAGTGACGTTGAGGCATAGGAGGTACTGTGAGGTTGAGGCATAGGAGGTACAGTGAGGTTGAGGCATAGGAGGTACAGTGAGGTTGAGGCATAGGAGGTACAGTGAGGTTGAGGCATAGGAGGTACAGTGAGGTTGAGGCATAGGAGGTACAGTGAGGTTGAGGCATAGGAGGTACAGTGAGGTTGAGGCATAGGAGGTACAGTGAGGTTGAGGCATAGGAGGTACTGTGAGGTTGAGGCATAGGAGGTACAGTGAGGTTGAGGCATAGGAGGTACTGTGAGGTTGAGGCATAGGAGGTACTGTGAGGTTGAGGCATAGGAGGTACAGTGAGGTTGAGGCATAGGAGGTACAGTGAGGTTGAGGCATAGGAGGTACAGTGAGGTTGAGGCATAGGAGGTACAGTGAGGTTGAGGCATAGGAGGTACAGTGAGGTTGAGGCATAGGAGGTACAGTGAGGTTGAGGCATAGGAGGTACAGTGAGGTTGAGGCATAGGAGGTACAGTGAGGTTGAGGCATAGGAGGTACAGTGAGGTTGAGGCATAGGAGGTACAGTGGAGGGCGGCGGCAACACTAAGTGAGGCCAGACCAGGATGGCAACACCCCTCGCACATGAAGCATGACAATAAACTCATCCAGTATGTAAATGTTGGCCTCAAGTGCCTCCCTCTACGGCCACTACCTCAATCCCACTCCAGAGGTCAGAGGTCATACCGTCCGGGTCCTGCTTCGTAACGTGGAGTATTAGTAACTGTGAACGCCCCTAACCTAACCTAACCTAACTTAACTTAACCTTATGGACTCTGAACCCGATGCTGGAGTGGGGGGAGTGGGGGGTGGGGGGGGGGGGAGTGGGGGGAGGGGGGAGGGGTAGAATGTAAACAGCAGGGAAGAAAATGGGAGGAGGAGGGGATAAGAGAGAATGAAGGGGAAGGGATAAGGAAAAGAGAAGGAGGGAAAAGGAGAAACAGGCGCCGACAGTCGGTAGTTGACGGCTAGTTGACGGACAAGACAGGCTAGGTGATTAAGAGTGATTAAAGTAATTAGGGTTCCGGCCCAGGCTGAGGAGGGGAGGGGAGGGGAGGTAAATCATAGCCATAATCAATTACCAGGTGGAAGGTAAAGTGCCGCCCCCTGTGTTCTTATTGTCACCCCTAATACACTCCCTACAGGTGGTGGTATTGTCCCGCCCCGCCGCCTCCACCTGATACTCCTTCTTGCCCTTCCCCCCCCCCCCCTCCACCCTTTCCTTCCTCCCCTTCCCTCCCCCTTCCACCCTTTCCTCCCTCCCATTCCCTCCTATTCTTCCCTCCATCCCTCCCTCTCTCTCTTCCTCAGTCATAACAGTCTACTTAAGGCACATGATACGGCTGATTGGGCGTAGGTCTTCGTGGAGAGATGGTCGTGGGCGTAAGTGCAGGAGCAAGAGTGTGGGCGTGAGTGTAGGAGTAAGAGTGTGGGCGTGAGTGTAGGAGCAAGAGTGTGGGCGTGAGTGTAGGAGCAAGAGTGTGGGCGTGAGTGTAGGAGCAGGGGTGTGTGGGGAGGGGGGGGGGGCGTGAGGAAGCAGGACTATGGGCAAGAGTTGAGGAGTGGGTGGGTGGTGGGTGGGTGGGTGGGTGGGTGAGGACACGACAGCTGGCAGAACAAGTGGCATAAGGAGGACAAATATCAACACTGACAAAAACAAACATGGGTGAGGTGGTGAGTGACCCAGAAGAGTGGTTTTAGGAGAGCTTAGGATCTCCCGTTACTCATAGGTCACTCTCCAACACGGCAAGTCACTCTCCAACACTCTATGTCACTCTCCAACACGACAAATCACTCTCCAGCACACCAAGTCACTCTCCAACACCATAAGTCACTCTCCAACACTCTATGTCACTCTCCAACACGGCAAGTCACTCTCCAACACCCTAAGTCACTCTCCAACACTCTATGTCACTCTCCAACACGACAAATCACTCTCCAGCACACCAAGTCACTCTCCAACACCATAAGTCACTCTCCAACATCCCGAGTCGTTGTGGTCGTCGCCGTCACTTTCTTCACCATCATTACCACCACAACTACACATCCACTCCCGGGAGGAAAGAAAGGAAGGAAGGAAGGAAGGAAGGAAGGAAGGAAGGAAGAAAGTAAAGAGTATGGAAGAAGTATGCGGTACAACATCGATGATACAAACAGGATCCAACCACAACTGTATACTCGTCCAGTCCGAATTTCCCAAATATAGAACACTATTAAGATGGCTGATACGAAGAAATCACCTATTTTTTTTTCCTAGGATAACCTCTCGCATGTAACAAGAGGTAGATAGGAACCAAGGCAATAGGAAAAAAACAAACACACAGGTGACACTAACAAGATCCGATCCAACTGTACAGCACGATTCTCAACTAGACAAACCGACGTGCTATTAAGATAAAACGATATGATGAAGCATTTTTTTTTTTTTTTTTTTATCACAGGAGGACCTCGACTCTCTCTTCTTCCCTCCCCACCACCACCATCCCATGCACGACGGGGTTACCGCGGCTTGCCATTAACAATACCTGAACACGACGCCGCCACCTCCCAGAACCAGGTACACCATCACTTACTAATTAATGATGTTACTGCCTCCACTCACTACCTGCCGTCCACTTCCTTATGTAAAGTCACTGTGGCGACTTTTTTTTGTGTGTGTGTGTGCCGATAGTCGAGTGATTCTCTGGCTTGGTGGCTTAACCAGATGTTGGGGGGGGGGATATAGGGTTGGGGTACAAGGATGTGGGTACAGGGGGGTACAAGAGGGGGATAAAGGGGAATACAGGAGAGAGGAAAGGGGGGGGGGGTATATCTCCTCTTAACTAAACTCCGATACCTAACCCTCCAACATAGGTACTCCGGAGGGGCGTATAGACTCACGACCCTCAAGTGTTGTGGTAGGGACGAGGACGATGATCAATGTAAACAACTCCCAGCCAACGACGAGTTTCATACCAGCGACCGAGTCAGTGCGATAATCCTCTCTCGCTTCAGCCTCCGGTGGGGGATAAACCCTCAACTGTGCTCCTGCCTTCATAGTTCTTTTAAATGTGGTTTACCTCTTATTTAAGGTTTATCGAAATAGCGATCTTCTGCGGGCAATAATCCTCTTGTAGCGATCTGTAGTGCACGATAATTCCCCTGGTAGTGACCTCTAGTGCACGATAAATCCCCGAGTAGCGACCGACCTCCGGATTACAGTAATCTTTAAGGAGCCAGCCGGCTACCATATGGCCAGGCAGTAAAAGAGGACAGAGAGGTGACATTCAGAGCTCTTCTCGGCTGGGCTGATGTAGGTGACCAATATGCCATCTTGGTCAATCAGAAACTATGCTATCACGACCACACCCACGTTACTGCCATAACCACGCCCACCTCAGTACCACAACCAGGTCACCACGCCCACACCATCAGTCCAAATGTGCCATCACACCTAGACCTTCACTACAACCACGTCACAACAACCACGTCACAACAACCACGTCGCTACCACAACTGAACCACAACATATAACTGGACAGAGGAAAATGTTATAGTTATGAGGAAAATTACAATTCTGGAATAACTAAGAAAATATTGTAGTTTTGAGTAAAATTTAACCAGATAGTTATTAGAACGAAAGTGAAGTTATGAAGTGGTGAAAATCCTATGAGAAGGTGGGTGAGGGTGGGTGATGTGGGTGAGTGATGTGGGTGAGGGTGGGTGATGTGGGTGAGAGCTTGAGAAGAGAGTTAAGAGCCTCATACAGCCTTCAAATGAGTTTAAGAGCGCCACAGAGCCCCAGGTAAGAATAAGAGCATCCGAGAGTGAGTTAAGATCATCTGGGAATGAATTAAGAGCACCGTAGAGCCCCAGGTAAGAGTTAGAGCACCTGAGAGTGAGCTAAAACCACATGAGAGTGAGATCGCCTTAGAGCGAGTTAAGAGCGCCGCGGAGCCCCCATGCAGGAGTGAGAGCGCCGCCACCAGCCGCTAGAGAAGCCATAAGTGTCGGGCGTGAGCAGCGGCCGGACATACAGAAGCCGACCAGTCTAGCCAGACAGAATCAGCTCGAGGTCGTTAATTGCCGAGGCAGCGTGTACCTTTCATCAGGCTGGTAATTAAGGCTGACTTTATGTTGGGCGCGATCACCTGGCTCAGATAAGCTGCAAGATTTACTGCACGGCACCCCTGACCCGGCCCATAGTGTGTCCGGCCCAACCCACGGTGTCCGGCCCAGCCTCTGGTGTCCGGCCCAGCCCACGGTGTCCGGCCCAGCCCTCAGCGTCACCAGCTCGGCCCTGGTCCGACCCACACTGCGTCTGGGCTGGCCTTGACCCGGCCTTTAGTGTATCCAGAGTGACACAAACAGGTCATATTAGTGTTGTGGTTAGTGTAGTGAGTTAGTGTACATGATGACACAATGTACAAGGAACAAAGGTGGTGTACATAATGAGACACACGGCAGCATTGTACAACACTGACGTACATGTTAAGTGTCCATGAGGGCGCAACAAGGAGCTACTGTGTAGGTAACACTAGTAGAGAGAGTGTGTGGCGGTGACCGTGGCCGGGCCGGGCCGGGCTCAGCGGCACACACCACACACGGAGGATCTATTGCCAGCGTCGAGCAGAGTAGCAGGTGTGAGTGGTGGTGGTGGTGGCGGCACGGGAGGTAAGTGGTGACCGTGGTTGTCGTGCCATCAGTACCACAACCACACAGAAACCTTACAGATGCCTCCAAAACTTGCTGTGAGCAGCAGTAAACAAGAGTTAAGGCGGAGGCGAGGTAGGGGGCCGTCGCCGCCGCCCAGGTAGAGGCGGCTGGCCAGGCGGCAGTCCTCAGGTCGGGGCGGCGGTGACAAGGCCACTATTGATTTACATGTTGCGGAGGCTTGCATGCAACGGCCGCCGTCGCTGTGCCGTGGACACACCACCAGCGGAGACGGGCCCCACCTGGCGCCACCTGGACCCTGCCCCGGCCAACACCCTTCCCGGAACACACCTCGCTAAAAAATAAGTATAAATAACTTGTGTTGCGGATGATGGATCATGATAAGGTGTGAGAATGAGCGTGAGTGGCGGGTGGGTGGCCCTGCCCGTGTTGGGGCCACCCTCCTCCTCCCGGGCACTAGGCAAGGGCCAGCTAGCTACACTGCCACACACACACACACACACACACACACACACACACACACTGTACTCATCACACACACACACACACACAGACACACACTGTACTCATCACACACAACACTACAAAAACAACAATACAAGATTTCCACGGCCAACTCAATACACTTGGTACCCATCACAACTCTCACGCACGCTACAACACGCACGCTACAACACACACACATACACACATACACACACAATCAAGTAAAGCAGTGCAGGCAGC